>OVAX01000162.1:23019-87623 GCA_900406405.1 Lepidium africanum
CTTTAAAATTTTTCTGTCTTTCTAGGTCGGTTAAAGAGGTTGTACGAGTCATGGGAAGAGAACCCAGCTATTTCATATGTTTTGACGAAGGGATTGTACTCTCTAGCTTCATTTACAAGATTCGTTCGTGCTCTCATGTTTCTGTTTGATGTATAATTATATGACAATCTCCTGTTTTAAAGTTACTGCTTTTTTTTTTTCGTGAAGGGTAGTGGCAAAATGTTCTGTTCTGGTGCAGATGTCTTGCCCCTTTATCACTCAATCAGTGAAGGTCCCTCTCTTTATTAGTTCTCATTGTTAAATACTTGGAAAGGTTTTGTGATTTCAGGGCAAGCCATACCATAGCTTGAAGTCCTTCTTATAAAAGTTACTGAGAAGAATTGATAATTTATTGCCACTTTTCTTTGCGCATGAATACTGAAGAATGTAAACAATTTCTCCAGAACTTGTACAAGTTTGTATACCTCCAAGGAACATATTTGAAACCGAATGTGAGATTCCTAGACTTTCCCATTATGCTATGTGTTTTTACCAGAATTATGCTATGTGTTTTTACCAGATGGGATTAATTCTTGTGACCATAGTGACTAGAAAGATGTTAACTTGCTTCCACTCAGTAGATAAAATGCAAGTGTTGAAATATTTTGAACTTTGTTTCCTGCTTCTTATACTGGATTTTTTTATCTTACCACAGATAGCTATAATGGATGGTGTAACCCTGGCTTGTGGTAGTGGAATTTCAATTCCAAGGATGTTTCGTGTGGCTACAGATAAAACTGTATGTGGCTTGCTGTATTATTATTGATTACTGATATTTTAGTTCGAGTGTATGCAAAAATAAAAGTAAAGGTTTCTTTCAGTGGTTAAATAAGGTCCTACAGTCTCTTAAGAAAATAAGTTAAATCTCTTAGTTGGTGTTCTGACTCTTTTTCCTCTATATCTAAATATTTTGCTGCCTTAGTTAATTATTAGTAGCACCTTTCTCTTTGTTTGAAAATGATTCTCTTACTTTGTCATATGTTCTGTTCTTTCCTCTTAAGCGTAATCCTTACATTAGATATTATGGCAGAGACTTCCATTGATTGAAAATTAGATTTTACCTTATTCGGTTTTATTATTAAACTTGGTTTATCTTATGTTCTGTTCTTTCCTCTTAAGCGCATTCTTCACATCAGTTTTTACCTTTTTTAGTTCAAACCAAAACTAGACTTTACAAATATGCTACCTATTTTAAATTTATACACAATATTAATCATATTGATTGTTATATTTCATGAAAAACCGAATATGCAACCAAAGATGTAAATATATCCGCAACATAAATTATTTATTTATATAAACAGACAATTACTTGATATCATGGAATTCAAATAACCCCGCGCGACCAATGCGGGTAGCATCCTAGTTCATTAGTTAGAACCTTGGATGTTAAGTTTGTTAATATCGGGCTCAGAGTTAATCTCTCTCGATTCTTCATTCTCTCTGTAACAGAATTCATCAATGGACAACTTCATCTTCTTTCTAGATCTCTTTTGTTTCTGATATGGTATCAGAGCTCCTCCCCGGTGAGGCTTGTCTCCTTTCCTTCCTTATCCTTTTGAGTTTCGTTTGGTTTTTGGCCCTCTCCGATGGGATTTGGTTTGGTTAGGACTCTTTGGTTTCTTTTTTTTTTTTGTCAACTCAAGTATTATATTAATAGGAAACCTCAAGAGGCCAAGAAAGTTACAATCATCATGCATTAGTTGACTCTCTAATATTATGGGCGAGAGCATCAACTTTATGATTTAAGGATCTCGGGATTACATGAAATGATATAAAACGAAAAATAGACTTCAACCAGGAAAAATATTCGTGGTAGGTTTGGAAGGCCGACCACTCATCTGGTTGTGTCATTATCTTCAAGACATCCTCACAATACGTCGATATCTCAACTTCCATTATTTGAAGGACTCTTTGGTTTAGTGTAGTTGTATTGTATCTATAATTTCTCCTTAAGATTTTTATGGTATCCTAGCCGAGTTTGATCTAATGTGGTTCTCCTTAGAGTTTGGTATCCTTGGATTTTAAGGCTTCAATAGAGGTCTAGATTTTACAATGGGTTTGATTGGTGACGTTAAAATGGTCGTTTGCAAACGATATTTTATTTTGCTACAAATCAATACTTCGTTTGAAACGAGCGTTTGAAACGAGCGTTTGAAACGAGCGTTTGCAAATGACCTTTTCAGAAAAGGTCGTTTGGGCTTGTTTATGGTCATTTGCAAACGATGCTATTTACGTTCGTTTGGGACACGATTGTTGTTTGTAAATACAAACGATTGTTTATTTTTTGTATTTTACGTATAATTATGGTTTAAATATATGATTCATATTATGGTTCAAGAAGAAGATTTATTTGTTTATATCTAGAAAAAAAAATCATTTGTTAGTATGCAAATAATAGTTGTAATCTATATATTTATTTTCATATTTAAAAATTTAAACTATATACTATTCTATAATTTTAGAATAATAATTTAAATCAAATTTTACATACTAATTTTTATCTCATTACACTATTCAACTGATGCAATGTTACCAATCAACATTAATTTTCAAACGACATTTGTTTGGAAACGTTTTCTGCCAACCACTCTTTTCAAATGATCGTTTTCAAACAATCTTCGTTTTAACCACTCATTTTTTCCAAATGGTTGTTTCAAACAGTGTTACCAATCGGACCTAATGGTTTCTGATATGTGTCATCGGGTCAATTGTTATAGGTTTGGCTTTCTCCTATATAAATTGTGAGATTGTTTTGTCGGTTTAGTAGTCTATTTTTTTATTTGTGAGGTATACATATTTGTTATTGGAGTTTTTTGGTTTGAGATTGCCTTTTGAGGAAGTTATTTTTAGTTTTTTTTCCTCTTTGAGGTTTAGTTTATGAGAAAAAAAAATTGTAAAAATGAATATGTTACTAAACATATAATATAGCATTTTCTAATCCTTTTGGAATAGAAAACACTCGCATCACAAAAATATTAAAGATGAAATATATGGAAAGGTTTCTGACCAAAGACAAAGGTTAAAAATGTTTTGAAATGTTAAACATCTTGTGATTTTATTGGATTTCATCCCTAATAAGGCATATTACTTGGTTTATTTGAACAAGATCTCTATAAATGTTTTGACAGAAGATAAAACTTTATCTACCCATCTATTCAAAAGCCTAATTTCTAAACGGGTATTGTATCTTCTCATTCACTATAAAATACTCAACTTAGCACCATCCTTAAGCTCTCAAACCTCCCATAACATTGCCCTCTAGTAAAGATGAAAACATTCTTGTTAAGAATCAAAATTCTTCTGCTTATCATATCTGCAACGTATACAGGTAATAAATTTACTGTAACATCAACTCTCATACACACATGATGTATATGTATGTTCTTTTCCCAGAAGCAAAGTTTGGACAATGGTGTGTAGCTGATCCGCAGTTACCAGATGATGTGATACAAGCAGCCTTAAACTGGGCTTGTCAAAACGGTGGAGCAGACTGTAGTAAGATTCAACCTAACCAGCCTTGCTTCTTGCCCAACACTATCAAGGACCATGCCTCTTTTGTCTTCAATGATTATTACCAGCATTCTAAGCACAATGGAGGTACTTGTGACTTCCACAGCGCCGCGTTTATCACCCAACGCGACCCTAGTAAGCAACTTTTTCTATAACCTTTTGGCTTCAATTATCCAAGCTCTTTACTCAATCGAAATCATGAACCATCTGCATCTAATTACCTCATGATTTTGATAGGTAACGGCTCTTGCCATTATGAGTATATACCTGATACGAAGGAAGATTTTGAATAGATATACGACTGAAAGATGATGAATAGAGTCTCTGTTACCTTTCACATAAATATCCAGTTTTTTCTTTTCACTGTAACTCCTGTGCACAATAATATATTGATCCATTCTTTCTTGAAACTTGAAAATTTCTCTTTTCACTACTCTACAGCTAATGAAAGAGCTTAATTTCAAATGTCTAATTTGGACAAGGTTGTATTATATTATTCTTACATCAATCTGGCCATGTACATAATCCCTGAAACAAGTAAAACAAGAAGCTTTATGGTTTGAGACAGGATTGTATGCAGCAATCTCTTAGGTAAAACATATAGTTCACAATTGTAGGATAAGCTTGACAACGATTGGACCATAGATATGATTTGAAACTGTTTAGAAAAGTAAAGTTGCCCATGCAGCAATGAACGCAAAGCCTCCAAATGGTGCCATGGTAGAATACTTTCTGTCCTCACGCAGTGCTACCACATAACACCTACATCATTTGATTCGATAGCCACGAAACCTATCACATATTCATACTCACAACTAGACCATACGACACAAAAATTAGAGTTACCTAGTAAGAATCTGAAAATAATTACTTTGCAAAGATCTAATTCCTTAAATGAAAAGAAAGACATAATTTTACAAATCCAAAGAGTTACAAGGGGCAATCCATTTCATTAATATGCATGGATTTTGAAATCAAATCATTAACTCTGATAGAAAAACCTATGCTATTAGTACAAACCACAAAGCTTTGCAAACTGATTTAGCGCTCGAATCATGTAGAAATGGGTAAAATCTCTAAAATGATTAGCCTAGCCATGGAGAAATTAGAGTGTATACTGGAAACTCCAAATCATATTAATTAGCTCAGATAACCAGATTTACTGTTAAAATCTCAATTACAAGACATCTAACAAACATTTAGCAGAAAAACTCTCTAGCAAAACATCCATAAGAGGTTAAATTGAAGAATTAGAGAACTGAAGAATAACTTACGTGCCGGAAAAGGCTATGATCCCAGCAGTCAACAAGCCACCAAACTGAGAAAGAAAGTGATAAGTCAGCTTCATCAAGTAGCAAAGGACAGAAACTGGAGAAACAGAGAAAGCTTACAATGTTGGGATATTTAGTGTTAGGAGCAGAAACAAGAGCAGCAGTGTGAACCAAATGATAAAGAGAAGCTGTTTGCCAAACCTGAAAAAACCTTAACTCTTTCAGACAAATCCAACAGAAAGTGTAAACCCAAACAGCTAAATTACAAAAAAGAGCAATCAAATGTTTGACCAATTTCAGAATCAGAACCTGTTTGTAAGAAGGGTTTTCTGGTTTAAACATATGAGCACCGTAAGTACCCAAACCAAGAGCAGCCATACCTACAATTCTAGAAGAATCAGTACCTTCTTTACAAACATCAAATCAAAAATCATTACTACATTGAAAAACACTTACCGGAAACAGCTGCAACTTTGTGCCATATCCTAGGATCCATCGATCGTCTTCCTCTGAGGTCTCTTAGGTTACTTCTTACACAATTTCCCATTTGACCAGAGACTTTAAGAGAGTTGGGTCATATCAATTATCAAGTGGGTAATCGGGTCTTAATTCAGTTTGCGTTGAAAAACGACGTAGTATAAGGAGTGTTTTTTTTTTCTTTATTGTCACTAAAAGATTCTTCCTTTTGCTTCAACTTCGAGCTTTGGGTAAGATCTCTCTCACTTGCAAAGCCATATCTCTTGTCGATTTCGACCTAAGATCACTTCCCAACCTACACAAGGTTGGTTTTTTTCTCATAACTTGATTTTGATGCTCTTCTTCTTTACCTCAAAACGTTATAGTTTCATCTTTGTTACCGTTTTGAAAATCGGAGATAGTGATAACTTTGATGGTGATTCATTTTATATGATACTCAGCTTCTAGGTATGCTCTAAACTTTGAAGACAAATTGTCAAATTATGATCATATGTTTAGAAAATGGAAGATTTAGGATTGGAACTCTTATGTCTTGTTTGTTGGGGAAGTAATTCATATAGACTCATGGGTTTAATTCAGTGATACCAAAGTCCTAGTAAGATTTTTGATCTCCATGGATACGTTTGTTCAGTTTGACATTGGTTTACCAATATTTTAGTCAATCTGATTAAACACACTACTTATATTGTTGCTAAGGTTTGGAGCACAAGCTGCATCTCAAGACTTTAAAGAAGAAAGTGAATTATCTGGTTGAAATTTCATGTCTCCATCCACCATTAATATCCCCTGAGTTGCTTGTTTTTGATGGAAAATAGAAAAGGCATGAGACACAATCTGGGAGAACTGGGAACAATAATGTTGCAGCCACTGCCTGAGATAGCTGAGAGTATCAATGATGCTATCTGCCATGAAATGTCCATGTGGCCTGAAGATGCTAATGATTTGTTGTTGATAATGGATGCAATATCAAAGGGGGACTTAAAATGGGTACTGGGTGCTTGTGCTAAAGCTGTTTCGGAGAATAACCATCTGTTGGCAAGATGGTGTATTGGCGAGTTACGCGGTATGGTTTCGATTTATGGTGCACCAATTCAGAGACTGGGAGCTTACATGTTAGAAGGGCTTGTGGCAAGGCTCGCTGCCTCTGGTAGTTTGATATACAAATCTCTCCAATCCAGAGAACCAGAGAGATATGAATTCTTATCTTATATTTACGTTTTGCATGAAGTTTGCCCATATTTCAAGTTTGGGTACATGTCTGCAAATGGTGCGATCGCCGAAGCAATGAAGGATGAGAAGAGAATCCACATTATTGACTTCCAAATTGGGCAAGGGAGCCAATGGATTTCACTTATCCAGGCATTTGCTGCTAGGCCTGGTGGGTCTCCAAATATTCGAATTACTGGAATTGGTGATGAATCCGTCTTGGTTACAGTCAAGAAAAGATTGGAGAAACTTGCAAAAAAGTTCGATGTCCCATTCAAGTTTGATGCGGTGTCAAGGCCGAGTTGTGAAGTTGGAGTGGAACATCTTGATATCCGGGAAGGAGAAGCCCTTGGAGTAAACTTTGCTTACATGCTGCACCACTTGCTAGATGAGAGTGTATGCACGGAAAACCACAGGGACCGGTTGCTGAGGATGGTAAAAAGTCTATCACCCAAAGTGGTCACTCTTGTGGAACAAGAATGCAACACCAACACTTCCCCTTTCCTTCCTAGGTTCATTGAGACATTAAGTTATTACATGGCAATATTTGAATCTATCGACATTATGCTCCCGAGAAATCACAAGGAAAGGATCAATATCGAGCAGCACTGCTTGGCAAGGGATGTCGTTAACATCATAGCTTGTGAAGGAGCTGAGAGAATCGAAAGACACGAGGTTCTTGGCAAATGGAAGTCAAGGTTTTCCATGGCGGGTTTTGAGCCATACCCCTTGAGCTCAATCATTTCAGCCACCATTAGAGTCCTCTTGAAAGATTACAGCAATGGGTATCGGATTGAAGAAAGCGATGGTGCTCTGTACCTTGGTTGGATGGACAGAATCTTGGTCTCATCTTGTGCATGGAAGTAAAGAATAACTGTCTCTTGAGAATGAGAATGTAATGCAAAAGACAGAATTGGACGCAATAGTTGGTTTTGTCTCAATACCATTAATAAGGTTAAATCAAATGATTTACATCCCCATGCTACAACTATTACACAGGTTCCAACAAAGAAACACTCTTGTTGTAAATTACCATCTCTGCCTGCATCTCTTATTCGAACCAAATGGAAGTGGTTATATAATGATAGTAAGCATACTATTCCATTAAACACTAATCTAAATTTGGTCCCGCCTGAACAACAACTGTACAGTCTATAATCATATTGCCTGTACTAATCTATGTTAAACAGCCACATAAATTACCACCCGATACACACAGAATGCTTAGCTTTGGGCAGGCTCTGTCTTGGGTGTCTGTTCTTCACTCTCTAGGGTTCTCACTGCATTCTCGTGAGAAGCAGAGGTTTTACCGTCTGACTTTGTTTCTGACTTGACGTGATTGGCTGTGTGATCCTTGTTTACATCTGATTTGTCTTCTACATGTTCCTCCAGCTTCGCATCCAAGGCTGGACCTTGATCAACACTTTTCTCAAAGCCATTAGTCTTAGTTTTCTTTCTTGATTGATGTTCAACGGGCTGGCTTTTTGTAATAGTTTGAAGAGCTGAGCTCTGTGGAGTCTTGTTGACATGTCCTTCTTTAGCACTAAGTTCTTTATCATCAACTTCTGAATCCAGCATGTTATTATGAGTAACAACCCTCCCTGGAGGCATATCGTGGTCGTGTGTTCCTTCATAAGTCGTTATAAGCAACTTTGTGTCATGAGATGACCTTTCTACGTGTTTCTTGACGGGGCACCCAGAGCTTGAACATCTATAGTAGCTCCTAATGCATTAAACATCAAATGAAAAAAGAACGTAAGCAGAGAAGAATGAAACCAAAAGTTTAACACCAAAAGTTTAACATAATGCCAGTCACTACCTTGGATATGGGCTGCCTTTCACTGATTTCTGCCCATATTTACGCCACCGGTACCCATCATTTACAATATCAAACAGAGTCTGAGTGTGAACCACAATTCGTGTATCATTGGTTGACCTCTCCGTTGGAGTCATCTCCATGTTCCCTCCTTTCTTCCTAATTTAGTGACATCGGCAGAATAAGAAAAACAGAGAACACCAATGGTAAAACCTTTCTTCATAACCATGAAAATAAGACTTAAATATCAATCATTAGTACCTTCGCTTTGAAGCAGGACTATTATAATCCTTGATAGTGTTGTCACCTTTTATCTTACTTGATTGTGAAATATCAGCTTTCACATCATCGGTCACAGGAAGAATTGAAACATGTAATCCTCCATGGACCTTTGGTGGCTCGGTTTGACGACGTGCCTGAACACTGGATTCAGATGATTTCTCTGCAAAAATAATACCATAAGAAACAGTGTACAGCTGATACTTCACCACATCATAAGCGCCAACAAATAGTTACTTATAAATGGAAAGTTATACAAAATCTGTTTTCACCTTTACTCACAGCTGTTACGACATCACTTCGTTTATCCTGATTGATAGGAACAGCCCCTGCAAGAGGCTTTGGATGATCATGTTGGCCAAAGTAAACAGTGTCCACGATCTGTCCACCTGGTGACCGTTCCAATTGCTTTTTGGTTTTGCAGTTTGGGTGCGTGCACCTGTAATAGCTCCTTACAAATTCATTTCCTTTAACAAGTTTTTGACCATATTTCCTCCAGTTGTATCCATCTTCCATAACTTTCTCACGAATAAAAGGGCTATTCCCTTCTGATGAGCCAGATTGCAAAGATAAGACAGTGCCACTTTCAGGAATCTTTGGTGCTTTCTCAGATGGAGTGGAACCGACATCTACTTCTGTCTGTGAAGCTGTGGTTTTGGGAGCAAGTTGTAGTAGCTCCTTGCCGTCAGTAGATTTCGAACTTTCCTTGCCCTCAGTAGATTTTGAACTTTCACTTTGACAACTTTGAAGAACAGTTTCAGTTTTAGTTACAGTCACTGGTGGTGTAGCCTCAATTTTATCAGTGGAAACAACATCAGCTGTTTTAGTCTCGCTTGAATGGGATAGTTCCATGTCACTAGCCGGAACTTTTCCCACTGCAGCCATAAAGATCACCAAATTTCCAACAGCAGCAGAAGCTTCTATTTCTAGCCGGAATGAATTGAGCTAAAAGCCAAACTCATTTAGTTTGCAGAGAGGAGTAATCTAACAAACAAAAACCAAACTTTTTCAGTGAATTTGTACAACTAAAATCCTAAGGAAAAACAATAGGAACAAAACAAAGATTTTGCAAAACAATCAGTCAAGAAGTTCTCTTAAGAGCTTAACATAGTAAGTAAGAGTAATGAAGCTATAACAAGTCAAAGTCTCTTCGTCTTTGAGAATTTCTATGTACACAACGATGACAGTTACATTCTTAAAAAAAGCTTCAAAATAAATTTGTTGCCACCTTTAAACTCAAATATTACCAAAGTAGTGTGAACAGTCATCCTTAAAGTGATCTTAGCCAAACAACAACAAATGATTTCTCGAGCTTTTTATCACTAATGATCAGAATAATATTTTCTCCTTAAAACTTCCATTAGAGAAACAAGAACTCAAATTCTCACCAAAATATATAAACCATTTTCACTTAAATCGAAAAACTCACCAAAAAAAGGATTAGTGAAAATTCTCTAACAAAATTATCAAAAGTCGGCAAATTGGTTCCATTTTCTACGGAGTCAGAGACGACTTAGCATATTCACGATTTGCATAGAAATCAAGCATTTAATACTAACACTAACTAAACCAAAATTAAAGAATAAAATCCTTACATAAAACTTTAATGTTTAAAAAAAACAAAAATTACCTTAGCACAGATATCGAGAAGATCATCCGACCAAATAACCCAAATCCCAAAACTGGAACTGCTTCAACTTCTGAAAATCAGGAATCTCGTAGATCGAATCGAACAATCTCAAATTGGGTTTGAGAGAGAGAAAAGAGAACAAAAACTCATGTTTCACAAAAAAAAAAAAAAAATCAGATTGGTTAAGACTTAAGAATGACTATGGAGAAAAAAAAAAAAAAAGCTTTGAGAAAAAGAGAGAGAAGAAGAAAGTGGGAAAGAAAGGGTATAATTAAGTACGACGCGGCGTACAGAAGTATATATGGACTCGGTTGATTAACGGTTAGATGATACGTTTCAAATGACATATATTCTTTACCAACAAAACAAAAGCCGACAAAAGAAGAATCAGTGGGACCTACAGAACCAAGTGCATAATCATCTCGTGTGTCTCATTACTATTGTTGTTACAAATTTGGAAGATATATTAAAATTGAAGGACTGAGTTGTAAATATACAAAAGTTTTGTTCCACTGACTTACTTACTCCGAGGAACAACAAAACAAAGAATCGATTCTTACACAAGTGGACCTTTTTTAACGACTACTTTTGTTTAAGAATTTAAGTGCTTTTGTAAGAAAAATTTATAATAAAAAGATTTTTTTTTTTTTGAAAGGCAATTTGTTGAACCACCACTGATCCCAAAACACTTTCGATTTTTTGGTATTATTGTTGTTATTTTAAAAATTCACAAAAGAACAAATGGGAAATTTAGTGACTAAATCTACACTCTTTACGAAATTAGTCGAGTAGAAAGAGAGATAAATGGAAAGAGAAAATAGCATATATTTTAGACGTGATAACTAGTAGTACTAATTTAGTTTTACTCAAAGTAAAATTCTCTCAAATATTTAACCAACTCATCAAATATTTGAAGCTTTTTACATAAGTAGATTCTCTTTAACCAGGAAATTAAAAAAGCATATAATAGAAACTTTGCACTAAGAAACATTTATTAGAGGGTGAATTTTCTTGTTCGGAACTATGCTAGAAGGTGATCAGACAGTTGGATTAGGCCTAACGAATTATTAATAAAACTGTGATTAATCAGGGAGTACTCAAAGACTAATATTTTTACTATTATACTTTTTTCAGATATATTAATATCCATGAATCATCCCAAAATTAAAGTTTTTAACTTAATATACATGCATATAGTTAACAATGAAAAATTGAAGAATTGGTAAAATGTTAGAAAAATTGAAGTATAGGAAATATATTGAAGAAAGCATCACTTTTGCTATGTAATAAAGAGTGGTTCGATCTTTTGGTCTAAATTATTAATTGAACCAGGTTTAGCAAGTTAGTTAAATAACCGCTTGATTAATTCTGGCTCAATAAATTCAATTGGTTAGCAATCTTAACGAAGAGTGAAAACTCGGACCAGGCGATCACTGCTAATCATGAGGTGAATCTTCGATGAGCGATTTTCCGGTCATATATCCGGCAACTCGGCCAAGTTTTAGAATACATGTGAATTCTAATTGATTTGAATTCGATACAACCGATTTATAATTCAAACAAATCCTTAAAACTTTTTATTAATTATTACATATTATAGAGTTAAATTTTGGATGCTTGATATTTTTTTTTGTCAACTAGCATAATGGCTTTTAAATCATGTTCCTACTATTGCAGGTAGGGAGTTCGATTCGTAGTGCCTTGAAGATTTGTAAAGTGACTATACCACTGGACCACATGTCTTCGGCGATGAATGATTTATATAAATTTAAGTTTTCTAATTGAAAAAAAAATGGGAGTTAAGTTCTCCACTATTCATGCTACCAACTCTTTTGATATGATCATGGATAGTCTTAACACAAACAACACCAAAAGCAAGGAAGAACTTGAGGTGGAGGATATTAAAGACACTAAAAATAAGGACAAGCTTGTGGCGACAGTCATTGGAGGATTTCTCGAATTTACATGTGGAATCGATCAGAATACTTGGATCAAGCTGGGGGAGAAAAAATCTAAACCGCGTTGGTTTTGATTTAAGTCCAAAGCAAATCAACAAATGAACATTAGCCTCATTTGCACTTTTTTCTGGTTTTGTCCCAATAATTTTTTCAAACTATAGTTTTTAACGAGGTAAATGATTCACGTGATCTGTTAATAAAGTCTAAGGCCCATTTTATGTTGTTTGCGACCATATACTCCACGTCCCCTTGACCTCAAGCTTCACAGTTTGTTTCTGAAAGGTTTATACAATTTTTGACTTTAAGAGTCCTAATCCTTAGAACATATTACATCATTTTTAGACGTTGATCATTTCAAATATCCCTTCAAATATAAATACTTTACCGAATCTTCAATAATCTGGATTATTTTTTTTGGTATCTTTTTGGCGTGGAAAAATATAGTACTTATTCGTAAATTTCATAGAATATTTAGAAAATAAGGAACAATAAGGTTTTCTCAAACTTGGATAAGAATTTGAGAGATATATTACAAATAGCACCAGACCCAAACAAAGAAGCTAGGTTCCGGTTTGGTGAAAACTATAGGATTACCGTATGAGTTATTGATGTTTCGTTGATGGATCCTAGAGGAGATGTATATAGATATTGAGGTGAAATGAATTCATTAAGATTTATCTCCCTTACATGTTTTGAGGTGATTTTATGGCTATGTAATCATTGATCTCTCTGTTTGACGAAAATAGTTTTCGCAAAAAATAAGATTCTGAAGATGGTGTGTACTTTAGAGGATTGATCACTTTTTCTTACTACTCTTAGTTCTCAATAGTGAAACATATTTATTACTGTATAATTTTTAATTTTTTTTCAACATATATAAATCATATTAATCATGACAGAAGAACAATTTTTAGATAAATTACAAACATTACGAGTTATCCCATCTGTTTTGCTGTTAAGAGATCTCGGAATCTAGTAAAAAGAAAAGCTGTTGAAACTTATTAGATAATCAAATTCCACTAAAGACGGCGAAAAGGCTAGGTTTTTATAATACTTCCAAAAATTGTATCCATGTAAAAATTTTATCTCCTTAGCTGCCAAAATCAGTATAATTTGACCCAAAAAAAACGCCAACAAAAATAACCTCCCACAAACGTTGCCAATCAACCTAACTAGCAAAAATAAAGATTTCAGTAAATGACACAAAATTTATAATCAATTTGTTTTAGATAGGAAACTGAGCTACCTAAATTACTATAATCGGTAGAATATCTATGCTATTGGTAACTTTAATTGTCTTGCAAAAGAACTCCTATCTTTCTTCTATAACCTCCTCTAATGATAATTTAACATTGCAAAAGAACAAAAAGACAGTAATTTAAGACTAAAAGTTAGAACAGAAAACACTAAACAAACACTAAACTCAACTTCTTCTGCAGCCTTTCTTCCTCAATCTTGATTTGCCTGATGTATAGTATAACTCTCATTGACACTGTAAGTTCCATTAATTGAAGAAAATCAAGTTGCAGAGATTCATTTTGGTTAAACAGATGAGATGAAAACAAACTGTTTTCAAGCTACCAGAGTGTTCTCTTCTCTTCTTTCAAGAGAAGACGTCTCTGCAACACTTTCTCCTATCTCAATTCCATCTTCTTCATCTCTGTTTGCGTTTTCATCACCGCTGAAATCACTCATGCCCTTTGCTGCATCATTATCTTCAACCTTTGAATCTTTATCTTCTTTCTTCACATCATAGCTCTCAGGTAGTTCTGCAACGCTATCATTTGGGTCCTCACCACTCATAATATTGGCTGTACCAATCTCTTCATGTAGCTTACTGTCCTCAATAGACTTGTCTGTATCGTCTAGCAATGATCCCTCAATCTTGTTCATGTCTTGAGTATCGGGTAATTGAGGGATAGAGTCACAAAGCTCCATGTCATCGACTTTGGTGACAGCATCGTACAAATGTGTTCCATCGTATACTGAATTCGTATGGCTAAGTGGTAAATGCATCTGACCAACCTCAACCACAGGTCCAAACTGAGATTCATCTTCACTACCTCCATAGTCTTCCATTGGGTCAATACCTTTCCTTCTCTTTCCCATTCCCTTCCTTCTCACCCTTTCTTTACCGCGCATTCTTTTCCCAAGTTCTATCTGCTGCTGGCTTTCTGTTGCCACCGTTACTCCAACTTGATCTCTCAGGCAATCTTGTGCAAGGCTTATAATCCGTGACATCATGTTGCCTCTTTCAAGGTCTAAATCATGTATTGGAAAGTTCTCGGCCAACTCCAAAATATTTCTCACATTCGAAATCTGCAATAACAAAAGGGAAGACAAAGGTTTAAGGTCACTCCACTGTCAAGATGACCAAGTGTCAAGAAGCTAGTTGTCAGCTATTACCGTTCTCTGAAACTCGCTTGAGAGAGAGATGGGCCTTCCCACAATTTTTCGGGTAATTCCTAGATACCACCTCATGTAGTCTGCTTCATCAACACCTAGAACATCATCAGGCACAATATTTTCCCACCGCATTTCCCATTCACTTAGCTCTGCTTCCATCTTAACTGACAGGTCCACCCCTCCATCAACTCCACGGGACTTTCTTACCCACCTTTGCACATCTTCTGGGATACCTTGAAACAAGCCAAATTGTTTGAGACAGCGATCAGGCAGATGTCTCTCCGCCTTGTCAAAAGATATCAGCATTGTTTTCGATCTACCCAGCTGCAGAGAGTTTCTAATATGATCTGGTATGAATCTACCATCCAAATTTTCATATGGCAGCCACTCCACCTGAAGAATATATCAGAGACATGAAATCAAAAGAAGTAAACAGACAAAAAGAATAACTACTGAATATGAAAGATCAACAAGCTTACCTCACATGGCTTCAAGACGTCCAATGCTTTCCGGTAAAAGACTACATCACGGTTTGCTGTTGGACCATTTTGCTTCCCCTTCCACCTAAGCACAAATGGGAAATGATCATGGACAGGCTCACGATTTAGCTTTGGCCGGCCAATGTTTAAGTGATAGTAACTCCAACACTGCACAAAACAAAAAGGAAACAAAAAAAAGCTTAACTCAATATATTCAATTCCATAAGTATTAAAACTGATGAGACTAGCAGATACATTCTGGATGGGCTTCAAAATAATATCCTCCTGCACAAACAGTTCGGGAACCAGAAATTAAAAAATTAAAAAGCACCTGTAATAGCGTCAAGCAACCACATATCGTGCTCTGGGACTTAACAGAAGCATTCCCAAGTGCCCTATACAAGAAAGCCAAAGCAGCTGCACCCCATGCAAATGTTCCAGCATCATCAAAATCCTCAAAGAGCGGAAGATACATAACAGGCACCTTGTTTCCAGTGGTTGTAGAGAAGATAGTACTTCCTACTAAGTACAAGAGGTAAGCTCGTGTACGGCGCTCAACTTCTTCATAAGATGCATTATCAGGACATCCAGAAAAATATTCTTTCAACCAGCTAAGCTTCACCATCCCACCACTAGCATAATTGGAATCTGGGGCCAACCCTAAGTACCTCTCACATACCGAAGAACAAGTAGTATATGTTACACCAATGACAGGTTTACCATCAATCCCCAATCCAAGTAACAAGGCAATGTCCTCAAGAGTCACAGTCATTTCCCCAATAGTGAAGTGGAAAGTGTTGGTCTCTCTCCTCCAGCGCTCAACCAACGCAGAGATAAGAGGATTGTCGAGACTAATAGCAGGGATCCGTCTCAAGTACCCAAAACCGGCTCTCTCCACCAATTCAATTTGCTTTGGACTAAGCTTCCACTCACTTAACTTCGAAGTGTGCTCATGACACCTCAACGCACCTCGCTCCTAACAGATTTTTCCCCACATTATTGTTAGTCCATAAACCAGCAACAAGAAACATTGTACAATACATGAATAACAATACTAATCAAGCCAGTATCTATGACTCCAAGTCTATAGCAAAATCATCCAATCTTTGTCACAGTTTCCATACATATAAAAATCGTGAGTAAGTGTAGAGAAGAGGCATAAGGAGATAAACCTGGCCATCCCACACAGCCGAGGAAACATGTTTCTCTTGATCATAAAGCACAATGTCTTTAAGTGGCCCTGGATTTGTTAAGGCATCCATCAGAATCAACACTCACCTGCAAAGAGCCGAATAAATCTTCAAATAAGGTTCCATATCTTCAAACTTTAATCAAAAAGGTAAGAAAAAACTATTATTTTGATGAAAAATCATCAGCCCTGCAGCAAAATTAATTGATTCCATCCATCAAATCGAAACCCTAAAAAAATCCGGTCGCTCAGAAAACCGCATTCAAAGAAAAATGTCGACGCCAAAGATTTCCTCGAAACGAGAAATTCCATTGATAAAGCAACACATAGAAGTGAGAACAATCTTTAATTGTTATATTCATTATTGGCTTACAGAGAAGAACAATATGAAATCAGACATAAGACATTAAACACGAAACGACGCCGGAGAAGAAAGACTAACCAGAAAACAGCGCGGAACAGAGGCGAAGAACTTTGAATCAATCAAAACGACGACGGATATCAAAAAAAAAAGCAAAAAAAAAAAACAAAGAGAGAGACAGAAAAAGAGTTTGAAGAAGATCCAGAATTTGTACGAACGATAAAAACCCTCAAAACGACGACTTCCTCGTCGTAAGGGATAATACCTCTCTTTTAGTTTTTTTTCCCCTTAGAAACTAAAAAAATATCTGTGAATGTTTCAATATGGGCCTTTAATGAGCCTACAGGCCCAGAAGTTGAGTTAATTCGTAAATGTAATTTAAATGAATTTAATCATAACTAAAAATGTAAGAGAAAGCATGAGCATGACTAAACTCATACCTTTCACTAGAGAACTTTCTCACTTCCATTATCTACTGAAATCTTGTAGCTATGGTGATCTTCCTTCTTCTCCCATCACTATCTTTCGTGAATTACTCCGTTCATCTCTTATTCCAAATCATTTCACCATGTCAATCCTTCTTCAATCCTTTACAACCACTTTATTGCCTAATCATAGTTCTTGTGATTTATTCAAGTTACAAGTCGGACAAGTCCAAACCCATCTCACAAAATCAGGTCTAGATCGGTTTGTTTACGTGAAAACATCGCTTCTTGATCTCTACTCGAAGATGAGTTGTGTAATGACTGCACGAATGTTGTTTGATGAAATGCCTGAGAGAGATACCGTTGTTTGGAATGCATTTATTTGTGGGTATTCACGAAATGGTTATGAATTTGATGCGTGGAGGCTTTTTATTGTAATGCTTCAGCAAGGGTTTTCACCTTCTGCAACTACGCTTGTAAATTTGCTTCCTATTTGTGGACAATGTGGCTTCGTTTCTCAAGGGAGGTCTGTTCATGCTATTGCTGCAAAGTCTGGCCTTGAACTGGATTCTCAGTTGAAAAATGCTCTAATTTCGTTTTATTCAAAAAGCACAGACTTGGATTCAGCGGAACTTTTGTTTACTGAGATGAAAGACAAAAGCACAGTTTCTTGGAATACAATGATTGGTGCCTATAGCCAGAGTGGTCTCCAGGAAGAAGCCATCACTATTTTCAGGAATATGTTCGAGAAGGGCGTCCAAATTAGTCCAGTTACTATCATTACTCTTCTTTCTGCTCATGTTAGTAACGAACCACTACATTGTCTTATTGTTAAAAGTGGAATGGTGAACGATAATTCTGTGATTACTTCTTTGATTTGTGCCTATTCAAGGTGTGGGAATTTGGATTCAGCTGAATATCTTTATTCATCTGCTACTCAAGATAGTATTGTTGGTTTAACTTCAATTGTTTCACGCCATGCCGAGATAGGAGATATGGAAAAAGCGGTTGTATATTTTTCTAAAATGCGTCACCTGTATATGAAAATTGATTCTGTAGCTTTAGTTGGAATTATCCATGGATGTACAAACTCTTCCCATATCGACATAGGAATGTCTTTACATGCTTACGCGATCAAAAGCGGATTGTGCACACAAACACTGGTTGTGAATGGACTGATAACTATGTATTCTAAGTTTGATGATGTGGAGACTGTCCTGTCTTTATTTCAGCAATTACAGGAGACTCCTCTAATTAGTTGGAACTCAGTGATATCTGGGTGTGTACAGTCTGGAAGGGCAAGCATAGCCTTTGAGGTTTTCCATCAGATGAAATTAAGTGGCGGACCTATACCGGATGCCATTACAATAGCAAGTTTACTTGCTGGCTGCTCCCAGCTCTGTTGCTTGCATTTTGGGAAGGAACTTCATGGGTATACACTTAGGAACCATTTCGAAAGGGAGAACTTTGTTTGCACTGCTCTTATAGACATGTATGCTAAATGTGGAAATGCAGTAGTAGCCGAGTCTGTGTTCAAGAGTATTAAAGCTCCGTGTACAGCAACGTGGAACTCAATGATATCAGGATTCAGCTTAGCAGGTTTACAAATTCGAGCTGTTTCTTGTTACTTAGAAATGCGAGAGCAAGGACTGAAACCTGACAAGATCACTTTTTTGGGGGTTCTGTCTGCATGTACACATGGAGGCTTTGTCGATGAAGGAAAAAAATGTTTCAGAGAAATGATCAAGGAGTTTGGAATAAGACCAACTTTACAGCATTATGCACTAATGGTTAGCTTGTTGGGTAGATCATGTTTGTTTACTGACGCTTTGAGTTTAATTTGGGAGATGGATATAAAGCCGGATTCTGCAGTATGGGGTGCTTTGCTTAGCGCATGCATCGTGCACAGAGAGATGGAGGTTGGAGAATATGTAGCAAAGAAAATGTTTATGTTGGACTACAGAAATGGGGGTCTATATGTATTGATGTCGAACCTATATGCAACAGAAGCAATGTGGGACGATGTAGTCAGAATCAGGAAGATGATGAAAGATTATGGATACGATGGTTACTTAGGAGTTAGCCAAGCATGATTATTTCAATCTGAAATGGATGACTGGTACGTTATGTTCATACCTTGGTATATTTGCATGATTGTGTGGTGATGGTGAGGAGAAATAACTGGAGAGCTTGAACAGAACATTTGTTGGTCAAGCTTCATTGATGAAGGGTTCTTACAAAATTCTTGATAAAGCTTTAAAAGAATTTATCATAGATCATGGACCAGATCTCTATCCTGTCAAAACCGACACAAGAGCAATGAAGTAGATGCTTCCGTGCATTGATTGGCTGCTATTTCCTTCGTCTGAGCTCTTTATATGATGCAATTGATGGCTCCATAGCTTTAGGTAAGTCAACTTTTGAACTATTTAAAACTCAAATTTGATCTTTTTGACATATTAAAATATAAGAATATCAAGATCTACATCTTCTATGAACAGTGATGGAAACATCTCAACTCTCAACAATGTATATGTATCATGAGATCTTTTTTTGTATTTTGGGTATTAAGCAAAGTAATAGAAATGATCGTCCTTTCTCTTTTTTAGATTCAGGACCAGAAGACCTAACTATGAATCCCACTGCATCTATCGTCGCTGGTCAAACCATCTCTCTTCATCTTCTCTTCTTTAGCTTTGCGACAAAACACAACCCACGAGTTAACTTCCATGGCCACACATACACCTATTAGCGTGGACAGACACAGACAGTAACCAAGCTTTGCGTATGAACTTCCTTCCCTCAATACCTCAAACCCTTGGAACACATTAACCACACCCATCACCACACACGCGTACCCAACAAAATGATGGTAAGACTTCCAATATCTCCGGAACTTGTTGGTCGTCTTTGGTCTGAATAATAAAGCCAGCGTTTGCAAACTCGCTGCAGTGAAAGTTGCTATTCCGAGGCTGCGGTGTAACCCGTAGGTCACTCCAGGGGAGTTGCGGCCAAGCACGATTCCAAGTGAGAAGCCTATGGTTCCTAGTAGGAAACCAGTTAACTGTATAGCTGCATGGATGTAGAACCAAGTGGGTCCAATTGATTGCATTTGTCGGAGGTATCTAGCTGTAACTGCTCCTGCCGGGAGGAGAAAACCCCAAGCCACCGCATTGAACACTCCGTGTGTCACCTTCAAAGCTCTGGAACCGCTGTTTCGATTAACAGTTGCAAATCCTATTGAAACGAAGCAAGTATAAGTCCAAACTTGATCGACATTTGCATATGTTTATATGTTGAGAATGAAAGTTAGATACCTGAAGTGACATCGAAGGTGGAGAAGGAGGAGAGATCGATGGAAGTTGTGGGATGAATGGTGGGAGAGTAACCTTGGACATAAAGACCTCTGTTCCAAACATGGTGAATCTTGGTCTCATTTGATGAGAGCTTAACAGAGGCATAAATCTGAACGGAAGCACCATTACGGATAGTGGCCATTTTACCTCCGTAGAGAGAAGCAGAGGAAGAGGAGAGACGAAGGAGGTCAAGAGGACGAGAAAGCAGAGGACCTTTTTGGAGCTTAACGGAAGAATCAAGTACGTAAGGAAGGAGGATAAGCTGACCAGAATTTGGATCTGGAAAGGCTATAAGTACTTGAGAGCCGGTCATTTGCGCCGGAGAATTCGGGTTAATCCCCCACCCGACCCACCCAGAAGGTGAAATGAAAGTTCCAAAGAAACAGAGGTCGAGAGTTGCGTTGTGTGGATGATATGTCCAAGCGATTGAAGCTTGTTGTGTTGGAAGAGAGATACATTTCTCGAAGCTTTTTGTTGCTGTCGTGGTGGTGCAATGGCCGGCGAGTGATTCCGGAAGTTTTGTTGTAAGAAGAAGCAAGAGGAATGTTAGAATCAACGTCGCCATTGCTCGATCATCTCTGTTTTTTCTGTTGGTAGAATTGGATATATATGAAGTGAAAATTACGAAACTTGATTGGTACCAGAAGAAAATACAAAATCAGTGACGCCTTTTAAAAATTTTATATAATTTTTGGAGTTGTAATCATGATTTTCCATGGAAGTCTTTGCTTTGAAGCTAAGTGATCACTCACTACGACACAGTTGGTTGGTTGTGTAATATTTGGACATCTTTTTAGGATATAATTATGATTCTCCTGAAAAAGAAATTAATTAAATCTGACGTGGATAAATAATGCCGGCTAGGACGTCATGAAACGACGATTGTTAATTTACTGAAAAGAAGGTGGATGTAGGAGGTGGACCAGTTTGGGTCTTCCCCATTAAAAGTTTATGAGAAACAAATCCATTTAGAGAATTTGGTTTGGACCACACAGATAGAACAAGCAAAGATTAGTTGCCGAGCAGGCTAGATCAGTAGTGACAGACTCGAAAGAGTCACGGTCCATCACCCAGACACGTCATTCACTCAGTGCTCGGAAAATATCTATTTTGGGAAGAGCGCCAAGCCGAGATAGGGAAATGACATCGCCGAACTACAGATTTGACAGTTCTGACACACTTGACCCCTAAATGTATTAAATGCTTGGCCCCTACTTGACCCCTATTGACTAGCCTAGGGGTCATCTAGTAGGAGGAGGAAGAATGAAGAGCATTCTCTATAAATAGAAGACCTTCTACCAGAGGGAGAGAGAAGGAGGAGGGACGATAGAGAGTATGACCAGAGTGCGACTGGAGAACTAGCCGGAAACTTCAGACAACGACCGTCTACAATCATCCGGACCTGACCAGAATGAGGACCTTCGACCTGAACCACTTTCCACCAGCGATCATTGAACTACGGTAGACTTGATCCCCATCTTATGGGATACGTAGGCAGCCCTTTATAGGGTCCAACTACTAATATATAATAACCATAAAGGAGGAGAAAAACGGAGAGCTGGCTGGAATACTTGAAGACCAACTACCGACGACTGTCTACCACCGTCTAACCTCCACCAGAACGAGGATTTCCGCCCTAATCAGTATTTATGATCTCTATAATTTATTTGTGCTCATACATGTAGTAACAATTGGCACCGCCTGTGGGGACTAAGAGAACTCTCTCAACCCACAGAAAAGTTTGACAATGGGGGACAAAACCCCGCAAGTACCACGGTAAAATCAGGGAAACAACCATAGCCGATAGCAAAACCCTCGCCTCAAATGCTCCCGAAAGAAGACCACGGAGCCAAAGGATCACCGCCAAGCAACAAGCTGCCAATAACGAGCAGCCATCAGAAGACTCGTCACCAGAAACCACTGACGTCCCCAACATGCTCTAAAACCCGTTTCAGCGTATGGAGGAGGTCACTCAAAACATGAACGAGTGACTGGAGATCTCTCTCAACACACGGAGGAGTTTGGCGGTGGCGAACAAAACACCGATCAAGGCTACGATGGTTTGAGGAAACAACCATAGTCTTTGCATCTGAAGAACGACTTCGGAGTTATCAAGGAACCACCTCTAAGCAGACATCTGCCGCTGGAGAGCAGCTAGAGGAAGACTCACCATCGGAGATGACCGAAGTCCCCAATATGCTCTAAAAATTATTTCGGTGTATGGAGGAGGTCACTCAAAGCACGAACGAGTGATTGGAGATCTCTCTTAACGCATGGAGGAGTTTAGCGGTGGTGAACAAAACGCTGATCAAGGTTACGATGGCTTGAGGAAACAACCACCAGTCTTTTTATCCGAAGAACGACCTCGAAGTCACCAAGGAACTACCTCCGAGCAGACATCACCCGCATGAGAGCAGCTAGAGGAAGACTCACCGTCGGAGACGACCGATGTCCCAACATGCTCTAAAACCTGTCCCGACGCGTAGAGGAGGTCATCCAAAGCAAAAAGGTGATTGAAAACCTTGTCGTCTCCTCGGTGAAATGCCATAACATGATCACATCCATGAGAGCAGGACGACACCCGACGACACCAACTCAAGATAACCCACTTGGCTCAACGCGTGGAGGAGTTCGATAATAACGAAAAAACCTCTTATCAACACCATGGCGGGTTCAATAAAGCAACCATCGCTGACAGTCAAACCGCCACTGCAAACCTTCACACCCAAAGAATAAGCTCGAAGGCATGAAGTCACCATTGAGCAAAGCTCATCAAAGGAGATTGGCTACCAGATCACTCCAGAGACGACCGACGTCCTCAACATGCCCCAAAATTTGTTCGAGTGCATGGAGGAAATCACCCTAAGCACAAAAGAACAACTAGAGAACATCACCGTCTCCTCGTAGGATGCCACGAAGGGATAATAACCATGGGAATGAAATGACAACCGACAATCCTAGATCTGGATATCCCAGCCAGACTCCAACAAGCTTTGCTCAGAGACTTTCCGACGATTGACAACCTCTGCGATGAGCAAATACCACTTACATGATGCCTAATGGAGCTTAAGGAGTCCACTAGGGAAGTGCCCATTCCAGCCACAAAAAGCAAAGCCCAGGCTGCCTTACTGGAAGCTTTACGAACGGAGGTTGAAAAAATGAAGGCATGCATCCATCATGCAACAAGCTCGACACTAAAACTAAACCATATACTCTTGGAAACTCAGAACACGCCGTTCATCAACTGGCTGTCTACAATATCTCTAAGATACACCACCAAGATCAAATGTCCATCCTATGACGGGAGATCAGATCCCAGCTGCTTCATGACAGCCTACAGAATAGCAAAGAGGCGAGCTAAGTTCCAAACAGATATTTGTCGAAGCTTGACGAGCTACGCACTCAACAGCACAATGAGCGATGATCTCTGCGATTTGCAATAAGAGATAACTTGTAGAAAGATCTCTTTCATAAGAGTGGCCATGCCAGACAATGATCCACTTAGGATCGAGCTTATAATCTCTAATTGCAACATATCCAGAGCCTTAACTAACACATGGTTCGATGGAGACACAATAGTGACGATCTGAATGATAACCCTAGCCGGCTCATCGCTATTCTAGTTAACGATGGAATATCAAAAAGTGAACAGACAACAAAGACGTCGAGTCTTATTGTGGACACTTGCAAAATTTACACCTCAAGAATCATTAGGAAATGCAGATTGCCCAGGCCAACCTTTGAAGGGGAAGAAAACTAAGGCTACAATAAGATTTTTAAGAATAATAAAAAAAAACAATGGAAGAGTGACGACCATGCACTAAAGTTGCGTGCCCAACACAATATGAGATTGAAAGTCACCATGATTATGGCGTGTCAACTCTCATTCCACAATGATGTTCGAACCATCAAGCTATGCACACGGAGCATCCAGGACACGTCTTGGCAGTACACATGATAAAGGATAATTAAACCATTTTCTGCTTAGCTAATCACTTCGGATATTGCCAACTGTTCATCGCAAGATTAACAGGCAACGCACTCAACAGTATAGCACGATGAGCGCTGATCTCTACGCTTTGCGACAGGGCAACAATGAGACCTTGAACGAGCTCTTCCCTGAGTCGAGCCTTCAAGACGACCTATAACCCCAAGCGAAGCAAATCCCGGAGCAGACGATCCAAAGACGATCCTCAACCCCTCAGCTTTCAGCTTCGTCAATTTGGCGTTTGACAACTTGGCACTCATCATCTGAGCGATTATCAATTCAACAACCCACCACCTCGTCAACCTGAGTGTCAAAAAAAAACAAAAAAGACCCGTTGATTGACCAAATTCGGCTAAAGAGCAACTCAATGCTTGACTTAAGGATCGATGACTATCCGGAGAAGAGCTTTTCACCCAAGAGAAGGCCAGATCATCGGGCGCCTAACACCGACATGAGAGTCAGCTCAGAACATGCAGCTCGATGGTGACAACCACCTTACGATGGCGCCCTGGAGCATAAAGATGTGACGAGCCGAATATTTATATGAAGAGCAAACCTAGTTGTCGAGTGGCATATGATAGATAGTTTGCAAATGCCACAACACAACGATGAACGCCTAACCGACGAGGGTGCAAACGTCCACCCCCACTTTGCTGAAGGATGTTGTATCCAACTGCGAGTGGACGACACAGCGACAAAAAGCACGAGATGCAACACACACCATCCCTAAAGATCATCAACTTTACTGAAATACCACTAGGACGTTCTGAACTCGCATTCACGATAAAGAAGCATTAATAGGAGCCTGGCCTAATAGAACGACCGTCAGCTAACTACTTTGGGCTCTACGCTCTCTGTTACAAACGACAAGCTTACACTTTGTCTGACTAAAAGGGCTTGCACCTTATATAGAGCTCTACGCTCTCCGTTACTAACGACGAGCTTACGCTTTGTCTGACTAAAAGGGCTTGCATCTGTTACTAACGACGAGCTTACGCTTTGTCTAACTAAAAGGGCTTACACCTTATATAGGGCTCTACGTTCTCTGTTACTAACGACGAGCTTACGCTTTGTCTGACTAAAAGGGCTTGCACCTTATATAGGGCTCTACGCTCTCCGTTACTAACGACAAGCTTACGATTTGTCTGACTAAAAGGGCTTGCACCTTATATAGGGCTCTACGCTCTCCGTTACAAACGACGAGCTTACGATTTGTCAGACTAAAGGGGCTTGCACCTTATATAGGGCTCTACGCTCTCCGTTACAAACGATGAGCTTACGCTTTGTCTAAATAAAAGGGCTTGCAGCTTGTATAGGGCCCGTTACTAACGACGAGCTTACGCTTTGTCTGACTAAAAGGGCTTGCACCTTATATAAGGCTCTACGCTCTCCATTACTAACGAGGAGCTTACGCTTTGTCTGACTAAAAGAGCTTGCACCTTATCGAGAGCTCTATGCTCTTTGTTACTTACGACGAGCTTACGCTTTGTCTGAAAAAAGAATAACGATGCCCTCAAGCATCGTCAGACAAAAAAAAGCTCGGACTTTGCATAAATGGTGGGATCGACAACCTCAAGCATCGCCCAGAGTCGAAGCTCGAAGCTCTCCACTAAAAACGACGACCTCAAGCGTCGTCCGACAAGACAAAGGACTTGGACTTTGCATAAATGGTGGGATCGACGACCTCAAGCATCGCCCAGAGTTGGAGCTCGAAGCTCTCTACTAAAAATGACAACCTCAAGCATCTGACTTTGCATAAATGGCGGGATCGACGACCTCAATCATCGTCCAGAATTGGAGCTTGAAGCTCTCCACTAGAAACGACGACCTAGAGCGTCGTCATACAAGAAAAAAAACTCAGACTTTGCATTAACGGTGGGATCGATGAGCTCAAGCATCGTACAGACCAGGAGCTCAATGCTCTCCACTAAAATCAACGAGCCCAAAGCTCCGTCCCAGAAATCGACGAGCCCAAGCTTCATCCCAACAATCGACGAGCCCAAGCTCCGTCCTAGAAATCGACGAGCTCAAGCTCTGTCCCTAAAATCAACGAGCCCAAAGCTCCATCCCATAATTCGACAAGCCCAAGCTTTATCCCAGAAATTGACAAGCCAAAGCTCCGTCTTAGAAATCAACGAGCTCAAGCTCTGTCCCTGAAATCAACGAGCCCAAAACTCTGTCCCATTAATTAACGAGCCCAAAGCTCTGTCGCAGAAATCGACAAGCCCAAGCTTCATCCTAGAAATCGACGAGCCTAAGCTTCGTCCTAGAAATCGACGAGCTCAAGCTTTGTCCTTGAAATCAACGAGCCCAAAGCTCTGTCCCATAAATCGACGAGCCCAAAGCTCTGTCTCAGAAATCAACGAGCCCAAAGCTCTGTCCTAGAAATCAACGAGCCAAAGCTTCATCCCAGAAATTGATTAACCCAAGCTCCGCTCCATAAGTCGACAAACACAAGCCGCTCGTCCATTTCACACATAGACCTCATCTTTGCTAAATATTTAGGTGACGATAACGAGGATGCGCCCGCACCTTCGAGCAGCCAAGTGGCGTCCTGTTCGTGCTCCGTATCAACGACCCCTTGATTGACGACCTCTACCGTCGGATTGACGACAGGCCTATCGATACTCTCATACGATGAACTCTTCGACGAAGGGCTTGAAACGATCCCAACGAAGAGCTTGAAAACGGTCCTGACGATGAACTTGACAACGAGCTCGATAAGGATCCAACCTGCTGCTGAGATTTAGCATAAAGGCGAAAAAGATGACATCCCACGCGGACGCGCTATTTAATTGAAGTAGGAGACCTTCTCAACTTCGACGAATCCAGGATTATGGATACGACTAACTGGAGGGACTAATTGTAGGAGGTAAACCCAGTCTGGGTCTTCTCCATTAAAAGCCCATGAGAAACAAGCCCATTTAGAGAATCTGGCTTGGACCACTTAGATATGACGAGCAGAGACTAGTTGACAAGCAAGCCGGATCAGCAGTGACGGGCTCGAGAGAGTCACGACCCATCACCCGGACACGTCATTCACTCAACGCTCGGAAAATATCTACTTTGGGAAGAGCACCGAGCCGAAATAGGGAAGTGACATCGCCGAACTACAGATTTGACAGCTCTGACACACTTGACCCCTAAGTGCATTAAATTCTCTATAAATAGAAGACCTCCTACCAGAGAAAGAGAGAATGAGGAGGGACGAGAGAGAGTATGACTAGAGTACGACCGGAGAACTGGCCGGAAACTTCAGATAACGACCGTCTACAATTGTCCGGACCTCACCAGAACGAGGACCTTCGACCTGAACCACTTTCCACTAGCGATCATTTAACTACGGTAGGTTTGATCCCAATCTTATAGGGTACGTAGGGAACCCTTTACAGGATCCAGCTACTAATATACAATAACCATAAAAGAGAAGAAAAACGGAGAGCTAGCCAGAATACTTGAAGAGTAACTACCGACGACTATCTATCACCGTCTAACCTCCACCAGAACGAGGATCTCCGTCCTAATCACTATTTATGATCTCTATAATTTATTTGTGCTCATACCTGTAGTAACAGTGGAGACAACAATGGCGATTAAGGTGAGCTTGGAAGGGAAGAGAGTTGTGTTGGTTCCGTACATGGCGGAACATGTTCCAAAGTACCATCAGTGGATGCAGGACTCGGCTCTTCTCGAAGCTACGGGATCTGAGCCGTTGAGTCTTGAACAGGAATATGAGATGCAACTCTCATGGACTCAAGATCCCAATAGTATAACGACTCTTAATCCTTCTTTACATAATTTATTTCATCTTCCATACTCTATATATGGATTTGATCAATTTCAAGCTCTTTACTCTATTAGGGTTTAGGGTTTTTCTAATAGACTACCTCAAAGTCTCGATTATGGTTTCTGCATCTTAGTTTCCAATCACTTTACAGTTATACTCCTCATTATATGTTTGAATTTTTTTTATTCTTAGTCGTATTTGGTGAATTTGATATCTCTGATTTTCCAAGTTCTTGGATTTTAGCCACATAGCTTCTTGTGAGGTTCATGGATTATGTCTCTTAACTAATTATCAATGAGTGAAATAGAATCATGAATGAATATACTTGCTTAGGTCTGTATTCTTTTTCAAATGTAGGTTTCATAATGCTTCTGTTGTTTATTTCAGAGCGGACTTTCATTGTGTTGGACAAGGATTTCATAAAGGGAGACTTGGCTCATGGCGATCCGCACATAGAAGGTTCGTTTTCTTTGTTACTTCACTTGAGGTATAAAGGACATTACTTTAGTATGCATCAGTTTTTGCATCTTCTATATAGCTAATGTGGCATAGTTCTCACCACTAATACAAAGCGCTTTCCCTTTAGTTTATATGGAATTGGTATGTTACAACAAAGTATGTATAGTGCTCATAAATGAGAACATATGTACAAGACTGTTCCTTTGTTTGTGGTTTAGATCATTGATGACTGGTTAGCTTTGTTATTCCTTTTTTTTAGAAAGAAGTCTGTTTAGATGTTCTGTTGTGGTTTTGGTGAATATTGCTTTGACGTTTAGTCATAGTAAATAAGTAACCAAGCCTTTTATGCAGCCATGACAGGTGATGTGAACATTTACATGAATGATATCGACGATCCTAAGGTTGCAGAGGTTGAAATAATGATTGCTGAGCCCAGAAGGTATCTTTCTTCTTCCCAATTGAGTCTTACACGTTTAGGGGATGTTACTTCTGTGAGCATAATTCTGTTTCTTGTTATCACCTTTGGTAGAATAGCCGTGGTAAAGGACTAGGAAAGGAATCTGTATTGATGATGATGGCTTATGCTATCAAAAACTTGGCGATTCACAAGTTTACAGCTAAAATTGGGGACTCAAACACTGTTTCCCTCAGCTTATTCCGTAAACTGGTATGAGTAATCCACTCTGTTGTATCAAATCTATATACTCCATGCCTGAATTTACAAAGGAAAATGGCCATTGCACTTACACACTAGTTTTATTTTGTAGGGCTTCGAGGAATCTTCTCACAGCAGTATCTTCAAAGAGGTAAAGTAGCAACTACTTCATACACTCCAACAAAGATCTTCCTTCTAGCTTAGAAATAAACTGAGTTTTAAGTCTTCCCAACCCGACAGGTTACACTCGAGTATATGGTCACAGATCTCCGTCGAGCAGAGCTCTTGAAGTTTTTAGATGATGTCATCACACACACTCATTCATCGGACAACCCATCAAAAGAAACAGTTGCATAGAAGCTTTTGTTTAGTCCTTTGTTGTGCATTATCTTTGAGAGAAACTTCTCTATTCACCATTCTCCTGAAGGCAGAAGCCTAAACAATGATGTTTAATACAATTGAACACTAATTAAAACACCAATTTGCACAAAAAAGAAATGTTCCAAATGCTTTTATGCAGCTATTAAGCTTAAATAAGCCATTAGTATAAATACTATCCAAAGAATAAGCTAAAACGTGGACTTATGTTCTCCTTCACTTCAATCCACTCATAAGAGAAACTCTCACCACAGATTCTTCCCATAATCTCAAAATCCCTGCGAATTCTCGCGGGGCCTCTTCTCGAAACTAATGGCCACTTCTCATTCTCTTCTCGTTTCTTCTTCTTTCCTCTCAAGACCTTCTTTCAATTCTTCTCTTAGACGGTTTGTTTACGTTCCTTCTAGGCGATTCTGGCCAAGGCAACAACATGGGTTCTCCACCGTTTTCGCCGTCGCTACCGAGCCTGCTATTTCTAGCACTGGGCCTAAGAAAATGGAGCCATCGACGGTTCCACTTCCCAGTAACGACTCATCCGATAAGCTCCTCAAAATTCGTCACACGGTATGCTCTAATGGCGCTGCTTCCTCCGTTCTCAGATACTGAGTCAGATACAAGTCAAGAGAAATGTGAAATTTGATCAATTTCTTAAGTTTTATGCTGTTTGTGAAGTTCAGTTTTGCAAAAACTCTGAATTTTGATTGAATTACAAAATTTTATGATGTTAACGAAGCATGGTATTGTACAAGTTTGAATTTTGATTTAGTCTCATGAAGAATGTTTAGAATTTTGGTTTGTATTGTAGTTAAGGTTTTTCTTTTAAAGGCTTAAGGGATCAATTTCTACTTTTTCAGAAATGATTGTAACCTGTTGAGCTGATAAGTGTAACTCATGTGAATTCAGTGTGCGCATGTAATGGCCATGGCAGTTCAGAAACTCTTCCCGAATGCAAAAGTGACTATAGGGCCTTGGATTGATAACGGTTTCTACTATGATTTTGATATGGAGCCCCTAACAGATAAAGACCTCAAGAGGATTAAGAAAGAGATGGTGAGTTTCTATTGAAGTCTTTGAGGTGTTCGTATTTTGATCATTGAGGGACAAATTTGGAGTAGTATTCATTAGTTCTGGGTACATAACTTGTAGGATCGTATCATCAGCCGGAATTTACCACTATTACGAGAAGAAGTTACTAGAGAAGAAGCACGGAAAAGGATCATGGCGATGAATGAGCCTTATAAGATGGAGATTTTGGAGGGTATTAAGGAAGAACCCATCACTGTTTATCATATCGGTACATGCTTTAGTTTCTTGCTTGCTTTTGTTTTAGTATCTTGTCTTTATTTAGTTCATATTGTGATAGCTTGTCTCCGTCTTATGCCAGTTCGAATGCTCATCTAGGTAATGAATGGTGGGATCTTTGTGCGGGACCTCATGTCGAGACCACAGGAAAGATTAACAAGAAAGCTGTTGAACTAGAATCTGTTGCTGGTGCTTACTGGAGAGGAGATGAAAAGAAGCAAATGCTTCAGAGGATCTATGGAACGGCTTGGGAGAGCGAAGAGCAACTTAAGGCGTATCTTCATTTTAAAGAAGAAGCTAAACGCCGGGATCATAGACGCATTGGCCAAGACCTCGATCTGTTTTCCATCCAAGTATAGTCAGCTTTCATTCAGTTTCGAAAATGATATTTTTGCATTTGAGAAACCATTGCATAAGCTTTTCAACTGCAGGATGAAGCTGGAGGAGGATTAGTATTTTGGCATCCAAAGGGTGCAATTATTAGAAACATAATTGAAGATTCTTGGAAGAAGATGCACGTCGAACATGGTTATGATTTGATCTATACCCCTCACGTTGCCAAAGCTGAACTGTGGAAGATTAGTGGTCACTTGGATTTCTACAGAGAGAATATGTATGATCAAATGGAGATCGAGGACGAGCTTTATCAACTCCGACCCATGAATTGCCCTTACCACATCTTGCTCTACCAAAGAAAGCGTCAATCGTATCGAGATTTGCCCATACGAGTTGCAGAGCTGGGTACAGTTTACAGATACGAGTTATCTGGTAGCTTACATGGCCTCTTCCGTGTCAGAGGGTTCACACAGGTTACCTCAGACGTCTTTAATCTAACAGTTAATCCTAATCTTATTAAGTAGTACGATTAAAGCTAAGTTTTGTTTTGCCAGGATGATGCACACATATTTTGTTTAGAGGATCAGATCAAAGATGAGATCAGAGGTGTCCTAGATCTAACAGAAGAGATATTGTCGAGGTTTGGATTCAACAAGTATGAGGTTAACTTATCAACTAGACCTGAAAAATCAGTTGGAGGTGATGATATTTGGGAAAAGGCGACATGTGCCCTTAGGGATGCTTTAGATGATAAAGGATGGAGCTATGAAGTTGATGAAGGAGGTGGCGCGTTTTATGGCCCAAAGATTGACCTTAAGATCGAAGATGCGTTGGGAAGAAAATGGCAGTGCTCAACCATACAGGTGAGTTAGCTTCTTTTACTCTAATAAACACCCAAACGACTTCTCTATTAACAGGTACTGGTTGGCACACAGGTCGACTTCAATCTTCCTCAGCGATTTGATATTACGTATGTGGACACAAACTCGGATAAGAAACGTCCTATAATGATCCACAGAGCAGTTTTGGGATCACTAGAAAGATTTTTTGGGGTTCTCATAGAACACTACGCTGGTGATTTCCCATTATGGCTCTCTCCTGTTCAAGTCCGGGTTTTGCCTGTCACAGACAATCAGGTTAACTTGTGCTGTCTTAATGATTGTCTTAAATATTTATTGGAAAACCAAGCTTCTGACTTAATGAGGAATTTGCAGTTGGACTTCTGTAAGGAAGTGAGTAAGAAGCTAAGAGCTTGTGGGGTGAGGGCTGAGTTGTGCCATGGGGAGAGGTTGCCAAAACTCATAAGGAACGCAGAGACACAAAAGATCCCATTAATGGTGGTTGTGGGACCGAAGGAAGTCGAGACTGGAACTGTTACCGTTAGGTCGAGGTTTGGAGGAGAGCTTGGAACCATTCCTGTTGATGACTTCATCAACAAAATCAACATTGCAGTTGAAACTAGAACTGCTCTGTAACTTTTATTCAAGAGTAGAAAGACAACACAGATCTCTGTTAAGAATTTATTAATTTATCTTCAAATTCTTTTGTAATTTAAACTATGTAAGACTTGTCAATAAGTTTTCTTGTGGTCTAGTTAAGTTTGCCACATTTTTTCTCTTCATCAAAATTGAAGAAAATCCATTAAACAAAAGTGTACAAATGGATGTTTGAAAGTTAAAATATGGGAGGCGATATAATGTATTTTCGAATTGGAAACGGGAACAATTCATAACTTTCATATTTTCCCAAATTAATTACGACTTTCGACTAGGACGTGTTAGACAGAGCCTATTGTGAGGTTGAGACTGTATTTTGGGTCATGAAATGTCTCTTTTCTCTCCATCAGACCAAAGTTGAGTTAGCGACAGATTGTATAGATCGATGTTTTGAAGATTTTCACCTTCAATCTCGGATTCGTCGGCTTTCAAATCATATCAGGTTAAGAAGTCTTTTAAGTTACTTTTCTTTAAATGTAATTCCTAGATCATTGAACCATAAGACAGATGCTTTCACCCGTATTGTCAGAGAGATTGCTAATGATTCAAGCGTTCTTACCGTTCTACCTCTTTGATGAGTTATTAGTGAATCTCAAAGTTAACAAAAAAACCAAAAAAAAAAATTACCACCTTCGACTTGAACTAAATAAAATACAAATTAGTGTTGACCAAATCCACTTATTATTATTATAATAATAATAATAATAATAATAATAATAATAATAATAATAATAATAATAATAAATATAGTCAATAATACTCTAATTCGAGCCATTTTAAATATGAACTTTAATTGACCTAACCAAATACGAAATTAGTCAATTTTAACAAACAGTAATTACATGTTAATCACTGTTGTTATTTCGTTAATATTTTGTTCTTCTTGGATTGTCCTAGATTTGAATATCTGATGCAAGATTTATAGCAAGAATTAAAATACTTGTAGTAACATAGTTGTTTTGGTTCTTCAAAATAAACAAAACATATATATTATAACGATGTTAAAGCTTGGAAATGTAACGTGAATATTTAATTGCTAACTCTCATATCATTTTTTTTTTTTTGGTCAAACAACTGATTCCATTAACTTACAAGTTGTTAACATCATCATAGAAGAAGATGCAAATCATGAGCCAACAATACATAAATGATAGATAAGATATATCCAAGTGGATTAACTCAAACACTTTGGATTTCTTAGATAAGGGTTGAAACTGCATTATCGAATCTGAAGAAACTCTTGAAGCATTTCTAGTTTTGTTGCCATGATAGGCAGTTGAACACGCCAAATAGCTGATCGATATCAATGATAGTATCAAGTTTTGAGAAAACTTATCTGAAACAGAGAAGATTGGTAGAATAATACTCTCCATAAAGGAGGAAACGATTAGGTATAGTACTCTCTTAAGAGAACCTAATCTAAACATTGGGCCTCACATAATATGATTCTTAAACTTGAGTCTTCAAAAGCCCATAGAAATGGGTAGGTCCTCAAAAACCCAATTTCTAATAAACCTTAGAGTAAAAATTTTTAAATCACACCTTGAGTAATTGGCCCACCAAAACCAGCCCATTAAAAATGGCTTTGTGTGGAGACTAAGGGTTGGAACTCCAGCTCAAAGTAGAGCGCCGCCGTTTTGGTTGGTGAAGTAGTCGTCGGAGATGAGATATCATCCCCCCGCCGCCAATGGAGTAGAATCATGCAGCCACGGTGGAGGGAAAGATCCGATCTGCAAGGACTCTCAGAAGGGTCAACATTCCAGCTAAAGAGAATGACGAGAGAGCCACCTGAGCGGAGTAACAGAGAAGGCGGTAGAACGAGGGGGAGAGAAAGAGCAGAGAGACTCGGCGAAGGAGAGAGATGGAGGTGCATCTGTTGAAGATTTGCTCGTCCTCGAAGGAAAAAACTTCGAATCTTGACTTTACCGGCCACCACTTCCATCGGAGTAAGAGAGCAGAACATAGGAGACACGAGGGAGAGGCAAAAATGGTGGAGAAACAACGAAACAAACACACCGGTGAACACTGAGGGACAGGCGAAAGTGGAGATGAAGAGTGGAAACAACTGTGGAAGAGAGCAAAGCAAGTGGATAGAAGAAGGAGAAAGCTGGCTCCGGTGGGCAAGGGCACCACGAGCGTCAGAAGTATTCTGGTCTAAAGGTTCCTCGATTATCGGTATTGGGAGAAAACTGTCAATGATATTCAATGATAATGTTAACCCTCGTACCTAGTTGCTATATATATATATATATATATATATTAGGATTATACCATGCTATAGCGTGGTATTTGATTGTTTTTTTTCAATTTTTGTTCTTTTAGTTTTCTTAGACCCGTATTGATGTTTTGAATATTGTTTTTGAGATGTTGTTTTAGAGGTCCTAAACCCAAACCGAAATCAACCTGAAATAGAGAAACCGAACTCGACAAATTACCCAAATAGATCCTAAATCTATGTATATGAAAAACTAACCTAATTCGAATCAAAACAAAATTAATAACCAAATTTTAGCTTTTTAGATTATTTTTTTCTATTAAATCTTTTTAATTTTCAATTTTTATATAAAAATACACGATCCTGAACTTGATCAATACCAAACTGAACTCTGTTCGAAAATTTAAAATACTCAAATAAGTCTTAGAACAACCTACCAAAATACCAAATTAGAGGAACCAAACTTGACAAAATACCAGAGTAGGTCCTAAATATACGTACCCAAAAACCGAATCCAAACCCGAACCGTAACTAAATCAATAATTGATTTTGTACCCGATTTTTTTGTATATTAAATTTTAGTTTTTTTGGAGATTTATCTGTTAAATCTTTATTGATTTTGAATTTTGTATAAAAATTTGCAACAAAACTATTTTATTCCTATTTTTAAGGGTTGTTATGAAATATATATTAATTTTATCTTAAAGTTTAAAACATAATCTAAATGAAATTGTCTCCCGCTTTAATATATAAGATATATATATATATATGTATATATCCAATTTATGGTTTAAAAAGCTCAATATACTTGTACACAATTTTTTTTATACAACGAGTGGGTGATCCAACCTTCTAAGACATTCTCATCTGTGGAACACATGGACCGAAATATTATGTGAAAACATGACTGAAATATTATGTGAAAACATGACTGAAATATCATGTGATACTTTTGGTAACAGATAATAATTGTTTTACAGAATATATACGCAAGGAGTCATGTTTTAGGGTAGGAAAGGTTGGACATTTAAGATATATAACTTAAACTAATAATTTTCTAAAATTGGTTTTCTTTTCCCTAAAGTTATGAGTTGATTGTCTCTAGATTCAATTTTAGATATGTATTTTGACAGTCATCAACGATAGTTTTTATTCATTTCAAATGGGATCAAATATGAAAAAAGCTCCTTAGATCACATCCATTTGTTCTATGAGTGATAGTTTTCAATGAGTTCATCTTAGCATGGACTCTATATATTTAACTTGAATGATTATATTATTTATTTATTTTTCATCTTGATTTTGAAATTCAATTTGTATACTTTTCAAATATATTTTGTTTTAGCTTTCATATTTACACTGCAATTTTAAAATTAAAGAATTATGCATGAATACTTAAATTTTATGAGGATTCTATATTCAGTACATCTAAGATGCATCTTAAATATAAAACATAAAATCAGTAATTTGTAAACGTTTTGTGAGTTTCAAGTGATTGTCAATTAAAATCTTTAAAGCATAAGTTCCAAACATATTATTTTCTGAAGCTTTTGAAAATCGCAAAATTTCTGAAGAGTACCTCATCTTCATTTTTCTTCATTATTTTGGATAGAATTATCTTTTTCGCTTTTAGTTATTGAAGTTGATATCCGCTGAAGGAGAAAGACGAAATGAAGACATGATTAGTAATAGTATATAATGTGTGTAAAATAATTATAAGTTCACAAACATAATGTGTGTATCGATTAATTTATATTTGTGCTAGCTTATAATTATTTTACGTGTAAATTTACTTTTGTAAGTTTGATTATAAAAGTTTTCTATAAATTAATATTCAAAATTACTTTTTATAAAATGATTTATAATCGCCATATTGTATCGTGAGCTTATAATTATTTTACACACATTTTATAAATAAATAAATAACAAAATTTCTGGAAGAAAATATATAATTATTGGACCTTGATGATGTTGGCATGCGCGCAATACCTAAACACAAAACTTTTAATATTTCAACTCAAGACTAAGATATTTTAAAGAATTTTGGGGAAAACATGATCTAAAAAAAATTAGTGGACAGACAAAGTACTTAAAGAAAAAAAATTCATTGAGCAAAAGTCTCTCAAGATAAATTAAGTTGAGTTGGTTCAATAAGTCAAATTTAATCATATTTGCATTTTTTTTTCAGCTGCAAACAATGTTCTGAAAATATAAAACCTCTTGATTAGAAACAAATTTCTTTGAAAACAAAAAGATTACGTTTGGTGCTAATGAGTTGATACCAGAGTTCGAAACCTATCTACTGCATTATGTTAATTTAGAACAAAAATTTTAGAGGTAAGATTTAAGCAATGGATCAGGTCTTGTCGATTTAATGTTAACAAAAAAAAAAAAGTGTAAACCAATAAGTATATTAGATTTATAACAAAATATCTTGATTTAACAACCACTTAATTAGATTCATGAAGCGAAGTTTCTTCATTAATGCATGTCTAGTCATAATCTTCACGAATATAATGGTTTTTTTATAACAATTATGAAATGTTAACAAATGAAAACAATTTGGATAATATAGAAAATTCGACACCAATGCTTCAAGTACAATCTAGATTCTAGATTGCTGTAATTTCACCAATCGTTTTAAAGATAAAACTAACAAACGTCAATCGCAATGATAGGATAATTGATTTATGTATAGAAATGAATCGCACTAAGAAGTAAGAACTATTCAATGATAATTTCGTTATTAATTGAATTGACAATGATCATTCTTTAATTTTTAAAACGATCAGTTCATGCTGTGTCGCACTAAACGTGGACATGAGTATTTCCACAATGTCTTAAAACCGCGTTACATATAATTCAATGTATTTTTGTTATTTTAAAAAAATCTTAAACTAATTAAAGTAAATACATTAAAAATATAATTAAAAGGATTTGAAGTTCTATATCTCCATTTTCAATCTATCACAATGTAATTTTTTTTAAAGCTTCTCTTTTTGTTTTGATAATTTATATATGCAAACTTTTGAATTAATATATAGATTTCGTTTGAATTATGACACAATGTTGTGTTGATACATACTAGACAACAAATCTTGGTCAATCATGTATGTTATAAAATTATTATTTCAAACAATGTTATGCTAAGATCAGTTAGGCTTACTTTATTGTTAAATCGCACTTAATATTTGACGTAAGCATTATCAATTAGCCTACTTTAAGCTCCAAAGGAGTATGCTGTTCTTTAATTGTTAAATCATTTAATATTAATCTCAGCATGAGTAAAACTATTTATCATGTCGTAACTCTATGAGATTAACATAAACTACTCAGCCATACAAAAGTGGTTTATCCCATTTTTATTTTTTATTAATTTATATAAATATATGTATAAATATCGTATTTAATATTTGAAAAAATTAAAATCACTATCATTTATTTGGTGGATGATATTTCGTTAATTAATAAATAATATGTGGCCATAAATTATCTAACTCATCAATATAAAATTCCAAAGTTATGTATATGTATAAACATGTATGTGGGTAGTTTTCTGAGCACTAGCATCATATTGAAACATGAAAAAATAGATGAATAGAACAAAACAAAAAGTTTAGATATTCTTAGCTAAGATATATATATTCTAATTGCCACAAGCCTCATAGACACAAAAAGAAAAGAAAATAGTCATTATATAATATATATATATATATATATATATATATAGATCTCACTAAATACCCTAAAATATAAACCCCAATAAACAGAAAGTGTGAACAAAATCAATTAAGTAGCTAATTAATTAATTTACATTAAGAGAGCATATCTCATGCCATCACAAACCATGAGATGGTTAACTTCTGAGACTCTTCCATAATCTCCTGACACCCAAACACCATCTGTCCTGTTGACACGTGGAACCGTGAAACATGAAATGATCGATAACGGAAACTTCATCATCCCACCGTTACGTCTCTCGTCTCCGTTAAGGGTCGAAGGCAAAGTGCTTTCATCAACCACTCGTGGACTTTTTCCGAGGTTTCTTAGGTTTTGTCTTAATATCGACAACATCTTCAACATCTCTAGTCTTGTCTTCTTCTAAGTTTTAGAGAGAAAGAGAGAGCGAGTAAGTGATTTTTTGACGAGAGAAAAGAGAGGTTATTTAGGGGTATTTATTAGGTTAAAAGTGCAAGTGGCCAATTGGGGAATTTTTTTTTCATTTTTGTATAATTGTTATAGTTAGTCGTAGACTTCGTCGTAGTGCTTGTATTTATCATGGATACTTTTTGTCTTACTTTCACACAAAAGTTTACGAAAGAATAGAATAAAAGAGAGACAAATGGCTGAATGTTTCTTATTCCGGTGGTTATGATAATCTAGTTAATGATTTTGATATTCGGAGTTTGACTTCGCTCTATCATAATTGATAGACTAAAATATAGTTTTTAGATAATAGATTTTAGGTTATATATGCATTAAATCTTATAAATTTAATTGTTGAGAAAAAACAAATGAAACAATAGTAGTCTAGTATATTACAACTGAGGCGTAAACTCGCAAAGATTTTGGTATCGAATGGCAAGTAGTTTTTGGTTTTAGTTTTTCTTAAAAACTACTTTTGATCCAATCAAGATTTTGAAAACTAGTTTTTTAAATTTTCAAAACTGTTTTTGTTACAATTTAACATTCAAGATTTTGATTTTTAGATTTTTCCTAAGAAATAGAAAAATCAGTTTCTACAAATCTTACGTTACTTTTTTCAAAAACTAGAAACTAGATTTTGGAGTTTTTCAAAACCCAAAATCAGTACAAAAACAAAAATTAAAAACTAAATCCAGAATCTAGAAACCAAAAATCAAAAACTAGAAACCAAAAACCAAAAACTACTCTTCCATTCATTTCCTTTGTTTTTTATACCCTGATAACTTTTATTATTTCTAATCAAGTTGATACTGTATTTAGGTTAATTTACATTGTCCATGAACCTAAAATTAATGGGGCGATAAAAACTCGGATAATCATTATAAAAAATAAAATTAAAGGCAAATAGTGGAGACAGAAACTAGGGGCTTCACTTTAGGAACTGGCCCCATGATTAAGAGAGATGGTGGGACTCTAATTTTATTTGGGTAATTATCTTTTAAAAGAAATTTGACAAGATATAAGAAAAAAAGTGAGTGGGATTATGTATTTTAGGTTTTGGAATGTGATAGAAGTAAAGAGTGCTGGTCTAATGGTCCCATCTTCAAGTGATGAATGATTTTTTCCAATACGTGTTTTGTGTTTTGACTTAAGACTTATGAAACTTATCTGATCCGTATAATCTGAGATAGAGTTTCATTTTTGTTATATATATATAATTGAATAAATATTAAGTTTATGTTCAGAACAAGTGTGGAGATCTTTAAATTTCTTTGCTTTTTGTCACTAAAATGTTAACAGATAGTTGAAAATATTATTTATAGTTGATGAAAAGTTCGAAGAATTTCAACTTTCATGTCTTTGAAATTAAATAATTCGACTTGAAATTCACAATATCTAAATTAAGATTTAAACTTTCTTTTTACATAGATATTTGTGGTCACAAAATTAACTATATTTTAACCACATTTATTTAGCAGTAACCGTATAACTATGATAGACTACGGAAAAAATCTGTTACTAGAAAAACTAGTGACAATCTATCCACAAATTTGTTTGTGCTATAGAAATTATTTAGTATTTTTTAGTTCATTAGATAAGATAATACCTCCATGCGTATATATATAAAAAGGTATTTCAAAGTATTGAGGCAATTTAATATTTCATTATCATGAAAAATAACATCAGAAAAACATTTTGTTTTAGAAATTGTTGTACTTTTTAGAATACCCTTTTGATTTATTATAAAGAAAACTTTTAGAAAGTTTTTTGAAAATAACCTCTTTTTATCATAATTTTTCATTTCTATTGGTTTTGTTTGTTTTTTTTGGGTGAACTTCTATTGATTTTGTTAATGCATTTAAATGTTGCATTATAGTTCTAAGCAGTCAACGTAGTTAAATGTCAAAAAGATAGAGGAAGGTAGGGAGCACGGGATTCATTGGAAAACTATGGAATTGGGTCAGATCACAGGACTCCTTTACAAGAGTTTACTCCATGAAAACTGAAGAAGTATGAACAATATTGTCCATGTTCTTTCTTCTTTGGGTCTTTTTCTTTGTTTGTTTAGTGTGCCAGATTACCAGATTATTGTCTATTTTTCCGTATCTTTTGTAATTTTTTCATTCTTTTATCGTCTTTTGTAATTATGTCAAAAACAAAAAGTAGTATATCAATTTAATATTTTGCCTGAAAAAAAATATTATCCCATTGGTGTCCCACTCCAATTTCCTAGCCACACTCATTAAACACGGTTAATTAAAAATTGGTGACTTAGCATATAACAATTATATATATATATATATATTTTTTGATGAAATGAAAACTTTATATATCATCAAAAGTGTCTATACACATAGGATATAACAAGAAGAAATAAAGACATGATTCTATACAAAAAGTCTCAGTAAAATTCGAAAAAACCGAATCATCTCAATCGGACTTCAAACCATCGACGTTGAAGGCCTTCCAACCTGTGAGAAAATCGATAATTGAGGGAAGAAATCCTGTTATGTAAGACCCTGTCTATAAGGCGTGAGAGAGTAGAGTGAGGAACTGCAGAACCACCATGAATCCGAGAGTTGCGCTCATAGATTCAATTTGATGAGGAGAAAGATTCGTCGGAGGAGGCGAATCCAGCGCCATAAGAGAACCAACGGCTAAGGAAAACGTCGGAGAGACGACGGAGCAAAGAAAACGACGACAAGAGTAGACGGTGGAGACGGTTACAGAATGACGGAGAAAATCTTCGAAAAATCGTCTCATAACAACTATATTTCAAAGGTTAGGTTTCAATTATTGTTCGAAAATTGTAGCATTGTTTTCGAATTAATTTTCGAGTTAATTATCTCTATACTTATTTAGATCATACGAATTGATTAGAACCTATAAAATAACCAAGCAACAAAAGCTATTTGAATGTATCCTTTTTCTTAAAACATTGTATATAACATAACAGAGTGAATATTTTTAAAGTTCTTACTAATTATTCTAAGAAAAAAAAAGCTGCACATATATTAAATTTAATTTACAACAACTAAATATAACACTAAAAATAATTATAATTCAATTGGTTTGTCTCTAATCTACTTTGATACCACGTGTTGAATTCAAGTCCTACCTATCTCCACTTAAAAAACTTGGGCTATAATTCGGATCAAAATCTTGTCAATCCGATTATTATTTTTTTTAAAAAACTAGTAATTAAAACTTTACAATTGGTAGCCACAAATCTTAGTAAAATAATTAAGATAAAGTGACCATTTCGTTCATCTATTATTAGCTTCTTGAATTCGCTCCACAATTTGTATCTCTCCGGTAAGATGTTGGACAAGTTCTGTGTACAGAAAAAAATCAAAACTAAGTAATCTTAATTAAATTTTCTTAAATAAACCAAAGTATTTTAGATTAAGGTTTGTCAAAATTACCATTTGTATAATGTCGACAATCATGAACTCCAACTCTAAGATTAGTCTCCCATGATTTATTAAACTCTTTTGCCATTTCTAAAGCATTCTCATCTGATGATCCAACCTTCCAACATTTTTGTCTTGGAATATTCTTTAATTTTCTTTGTAGAATTACTCCTAAATATCAAAAGTCTTTTTATTAGCTCAGAGTATAAAATCTTATAACTGAAAACAACCAGAAGGTCCTGACGTAAGAGAAACCAAATTAAGTCGACAAGATAGCAATATGTGTAATAAATTATGTATCCTAAAAATCAAATAAAAAATAAAATGAATACCTAATATATTTTATTAAATTACTTTTTTCCTATTAAACTTTTATTAATTTTGAATTATAATAAGAATTTGGATTAAAATACTTGAACCTGAAACTGAGTTATATCCAAACCCAACCGAACCCAAGAAAGATATTTGAATGAATTTTAAATCAATAGCATCAAAAACCCAAAACTCGTTTCAAACTGACCCCATCTCAAACGAGTACCGGAATGCCTAAACCTAGTTTGTATTAGAATCTTGACCATATTTTCAAAGTTCTTACTTTTTCTCTTTTTTCACTTTCTAAGTTTTTATCTTCACATCAAGATTCGTCGAAATCCGAAGAAAAGAACCATAAAAAAGCTGTCTGAATCACAGATTACATTCGATATCATTGTCTGAGAATCCGAATCCGAACCTGGAATTGATTTTCTTGACAAAACTGAGACTGCTGCTTCTATACTTTCTGGATTACGTGGCTGAAAATCAAACACAGTTACCTAAAAGAATCCACAAAATGGATTGGTTCAACGAAGAATCTTCATTGAAGCTTCATAGTCAATAATGGAGTTAAAAAATGATAAACCTCTTGAAGAATCGGAGAAGAGGGTTTGATGAGAACAATGAAATGTTGCGAGTTCTGGAGATTAAGTGAGTAAGCCATCGACATAATAAGTTGCGGTGGACCAACCGCCGCTTTAAGCGGTACCGTCGCAACATAAACGGTGTCGCCACCACAACTTGTGGTGGTTGTTGACGGTGTGAAGAATTGAGAAGCCATTGTGTTACCTTCTGTTTCTTGTAGACTTTAAAATGTTATCTCTTTATGGACCAATTTCATAGCTATCAATGTTATCCATATAATTTCTTAATTAATCTTATATTATATGAGGTCATAATTTAGTGGTTTAGTTGTTATTAAATTGAAACTTGAAAGAACGATATTACCCCTGTTTCGAAGTGATGTTATCTTCGATTAGTTTTATGAGATCCTTCTATTATTTTAGTCCCGATGCTAAGATAAATGCTAGAAAGACCATTCTCCTTCACCTGTCATAATGATAAGAGAGGATGGTGCAGCTGTGACATTACATACTACGCCCATATAATTTTCTATGAAGAGGAGTCTAAGCCCATAAATCTAGTCCAAAACTTAGTTTAAGGAAGAAGCATTTTAGGGAATTACGTTTAGCACAAGTCTCATATCCCTATAGTTAGAGAGAGAGTTGCTTAGATCCATCTTAGCCCCGATCTCGAGCCATCTCGCCGTCATCATTAATATGTTGTCGAAATTCCTCAATTCTAAATGATTAATATGATATAAAAATAGTCAACTAGTTTTCATATTTGTGAGAGATTAATCAGCACGCATGACCCTAAACTATAGCAAAGCAAACATGTGCCTTAGGGCCAAGATATATTAGAGCATTATGTACGAAAATTGGTTGCGGTGTAAAGGTGGAGGTAATGGTGGAGTGCTTCCTTTTAACTTCAAGTAACATCTTCGAACCTTTACCAATGTGTCATTTTTTCATATCAATTTTTTAATGTTTTTGGCTTTCAAAGAGTTTAGGCCGGTCATATTACTCGGCTTTGTCTGGACTATCCTCACACAACTACTGTTAACGAGGATAGGAGTTATCTAATCCTAATTAACTAAGGAATTGGAGTTATATCTAATCCTAGTTAACTAAGGAATAGAAATAGAGTTAGCAAAGTTGTGTTAACACTATAAATATGTTAGTCGAGTTATGGCAACATATTGAACTAACAGAGTTTTAGATTGTTTAGTTTTGAGTTATTTTATAAACAAATTAATAAGAGTTTTATTCTTATTAGTGTTCAATTCATTAATTGGTATCAGAGTTTAAGGTAGAATCAATCAAGGAGAGAATTCGTCATGTCGTACATTAATCCACCTTCTCGATCTAAAGAACTTGTATTGTTTTCAATCCAATGTCCGATGTTAAACTTTAACAACTACACGGTATGGGCCATGAGGATGAAAGTTTATCTTAAGATTCACAAAGTGTGGGAAATAGTAGAAAGCGGTTCTACCGACGGTGAGAAAAACAACATGGCGATGGCATTATTGTTTCAAGCAATACCCGAGTCTCTACTCTTGCAAGTTGGTGAGTTAGACACAACAAAGAAGGTTTGGGAGGCAATCAAAACAAGGCATATCGGAGCTGAAAGAGTTAGAGAAGCAAAGTTGCAAACTTTGGTGGCGGAATTTGATCGCCTTAAGATGAAAGATTCCGAAAGCATATCTAGCTTTGCGAGAAAGTTATCGGAGATATCATCAAAATCTTCTTCCCTAGGAGTGAACATTGAAGAATCTAAGATGGTTAAGAAATTTTTCAAGTGTCTTCCACAAAAGAAATACATTCATATAGTAGTTTTTCTTGAGCAAATATTGGATCTTAATAACACAAGCTTTGAAGACATCGTAAGACGTCTAAAAGCTCTCTGAAGAAGCTCAAGAACAAAACAAGTTAATGTATATGAAGACTCAGAATCAGTCAAGGAACAATAACCAAGACTTCAATGGAGGATTTCGAGGGAGAGGACGAGGAGGTCGATCTTACTCTAGAGGAAGAGTTCGTGGACGTGGTAACGGTGACAGAGATCTATCCAAATTTTAATTTTTAATTATTTGAGAAAAATTAATTTAGTGACTTACTTTGAAAATTTAAACAAAAGAGACTGAATTTAAATTTCTTGGTATTATCGTAACTTGCAAATGAAGCAAAATCAACTAAAGAAAAAAGCAAAATAGAGGACCATTTTAAATTGACAACAATGGTAATGACGAAAATAATAATGATAAAAATGTATAATAAAAAATGGTGTGCAAAAATCAACAGACACAATTGGAATGATGTAATACAATCTCTCACATTGGAACTTAGAACAAACTCAATCCGCAAAACAATTTTGATCACAAGAATAATGCCACCAAACCAGAAACAACCATGGCTATAGGAGCAAGAGCCAGTTTCTGTCCAGAGTTCTTGTGAGACTTTTTTGTTGAAGTAGTGATTCCTTCAGAATCAGCAGATGGAGCATCAGAAGGAGCATCATTGCTTACAACAGGAGCAGGAGCTGGAGCAGGCATTGGAGGAACATCAGTACCAAAGATTGCTTCAGGTAAAAGCACACGATTCACTTGGTAAACAGCAACAGGATCAGTAGAGAAAACACTGCTACTGACTTTAGTCCTGGTCCACAGAGATTCAATCCGAACTGTGCCTGAAACATCTGTGAATTTCAAGGAGTATTGACTTCCTGCAAAGGTACTCACTGGACCAGATTGGCTCAAGTTTTTGAACTCAGAAAGAGAGTAGTAATGTGGCAAAGCATGGAAGAGAAGAAGCTGCTTAAGCTGAACTTTTGTGAGGTTAGACAAAGGAGGATTCTTTTGAGCCTTGAAAGCATCATCTTTGGGGACAAAGATTGTGATACCTTCCTCAGTGTTGTTAGCTTGGCTTTGGAAAGTTTCCATGACTTCATTTGAGAGAAGATAGTCAAGGAATGTGTGGAATGGACCAGCTACACTTAAAAGATCAGTAAGATTCACATGGTGTGGTGCTGGTGCTGGAGCTGGTGTTGGTGGTAACATTGGAGCTGGTGGGCTTGAAGTTTTAGCAGATGCAGAACAGAAGAGAAGCCCAATGATGGTGATACAGATTAAAATTTGCATCTTGGCCATTACTTCCTTGACTCTTCCTTCTAATGTCACTGCATTTTAAGCCAATGAGGATTTAAAATCAAACAAAAGATCTAAAATACAGCAAGTGATTCAACAAAATCCCATTCCAGATCCGGATCTGTTATTATGTACAACTGATCTTCTAAAAGCAAGTAAGAAAATCTCAATTTGACGTCTAGCAAGTAACAAGATCAAACAAGTAAAGAGTCAAAGGTTATGGCTAACAAACTAAAGCAGTGTTAGTTAGTCAACCAGATCTTGAATTTGTTTTTGACTAAGAAAAAAACACTGAGACTACAAAAAAGAAAAAACATACCGACACAACAACAAACATATAGACAATAGAAGCTTTATAAGTTCACAAGACCCAAGACATAGAATGCAGAAACTAGATCTGGGTTCAGACAAAACAGAAACTTAAGACAATCAAGTGTAAAGAAGATTCATGAAGTAATAGTAATTCAATGGCATTGTTATTGAACAGTACCATACAGTAAAAGAGAGAGAGAGAGGAGAGAAACAGAAGAAAAGCTGACCTGAGCAAAATAATGGTGGAATGTGAAAGTCTTTTTTTTCTTTTCTTGGAAGATGGAGAGAGCAGAAGAAGGAGAAGAGAGAGTAGTAGTATTTAAAGAAAGATTTATTTATTATTTTATAAAAAAAAAAAGAAAAAAAAAGACAGCTATTTGTATCTTCCTGAAACTAAACTATGCGGTGTTGTTGTTATTGCTGATGGAATTATCAGACATAATTTTGTTTTTATTTAATCACCATATTTGTTTAACTAAGTTTAATATCTGTTTTTATTTTTGTTTTTATGAATAATGTTAAGAAATTTTCTTATCATTATTATGATTAGTGGGGTTTTTATGTATCTCTCTATTAGTCTATGATTTGTTGTTGCTTTATTATTTTCTCAGTTTACCATTTATCCGACCAATGATATTTATAAAAGTACATGTACAAAAACCCAATATAATTTCCTAAATACTAAGTATACTACATCCATCTTATAAAAAGTTGTTGTAAATAGAACATACACAGTTTAAAAGTTGTTGAACAATTTGTATGATTGATATAAGAGTTGAATAGATTTAAGTTTACGAGATCACAAATGCAATAATAGTAAATCATAAGATTTGACAAAAATATATGGGAGAGAAATACTTGAATTACCACTCAAATATATAATAATCTCTTCTTAAAAATTTTACAAATACCACAACAAAATTGATAAAATTGTTATTTTCACTTTAATTAATAAACCAGAATTATACCTATTTGATTTTTTTTTTCAATTTTTGTTCATTTAGTTTTTTAAATCCGTGTTGATGTTTTGAATATTATTTTCGAGAAATTGTTTTAGAGGTCTTATTCCCAAACCGAAATCAACCCGAAATAGAGGAACCAAACTCGGCAAATTACTCAAATAGATCCTAAATGTATGTATATGAAAAACTAACCTAACTCGAATAAAAAAAAATCAATAACCAAATTTTAGTTTTTTAGATTTTTTTCTATTAAATATTTTTTAATTTTGAATTTTTGTATAAAAATACACGACCCTGAACTTGATCAATATCAAACTGAATTCTGTTCGAAAATTTAAAATACCCGAATAAGTTTTAAAGCAGCCTACCGAAATACCAAATTAGAGGAACCGAACTCGACAAAATACCAGAGTAGGTCCTAAATATATGTACCCGAAAACCAAATCCAAACCCGAACCGTAACTAAACCAATAACTGATTTTGTACCCGATTTTTTTATATATTAAATTTTATTTTTTGGAGATTTATCTATTAAATCTTTATTAATTTTGAATTTTGTATAAAAATTTACAACAAAACTAATTTATTCCTATCTTTAAGAGTTGTTATGAACCATATGTTAATTTTATCCTAAAGTTTATAACATAGGTCAAAATGAAATTGTCTCCCACTTTAATATGTAAGACTAAATATATACCCACGCTATAGCGTGGGATTTGATTATTTTTTCATCCGTGTTTATTTGGTTCATAAACCCGTATTGATTTTTTGAATGTTATTTTAGAGGTCCAAAATTCGAAGCAAAATTAACTTGAATTAGAGAAAGTGAACCCAAAATAAACACGATAAATTATCTTAATATATCATAAATCTATGTATTTTAAAAACCAAACTTAAACCTGAACCCGAACCAAATCAAAAAAAAAAAATTTTTTAGAGGTTTTCTATTAAATCTCTTTTAATTGTGATTTTTTATATATAAATACTCGAACCCGAACTCGATCTATATCGGACCAAAATCTATCCAAACAATAAAAATATTTGGATAAGTCTTAAATCAAAATAAGAAAATACCGAATTAAAATGAACCGAACCCAATAGAATACTAAAAAAAATCCTAATTCTATATACCTGGAAAATCGAATAACCAGAATCCGAACCGAATTTGTAACTAATTTTTTTTATAGCTTTTTAAATGTTTTTTCATTAAATCTTTATTAATTTAGATTTTTTAAATAAATATTTGTAACAAAACCTATCTCAAACCTATTTTTAAGAGTTGTTATGAATTATATGTTAATTTTTATCTTAAAGTTTAGAACACGATTAAAATGAAAGTGTCTCCTACTTTAATATATAAGATTGTAAATTTTTTTTACAATAGATCTTTAGATTTAGTAATTTGAAAACCATTATATTTTTTTGTACTATGTTTTATACGATTTTTATTTTAATTATAAACTTATATTAAGAAAAAATATTGTTTTTTAACGTTTATAGCACACACTTTCAAATGATCTCTTGTAGTTGCAGCTAAGTTTTTTTTTCTGATAGTATATTAACTAAAATGTGACTATCTTGATTGGTTAACCAATCTTTATGTTAAGTGTTTTGCAAATTAGAAGATTTTATTCCAAAACATTTACAACAACCAAAAATTTACAATTTTTGAGTTGTTTGTTTAGTTTATCTATTTATTTAATGAAAATTGTCTCATATATATGATATATATATATATATATATATAATTTCATATATAATAAGTACTGTAATATTATAATATCTTCACAAGGTGTGCATGAACATACCTATTCTTTAACTTGTATTGTAATATAAACAATTATTAGTTTGAGAAAACAATTATTGGAGATACTTTAAGGCAATTCTTACGTTTAGTTGAAAATAAGTAAGAAATAGAGATAAACTTACCGGTCATGTTTGTCAACAAAATTAGTAAAACAATAAAATTTTAAATTGAAAAATACATAAGTATTCATTGTAGTAAAATATATAGAAGGTGGTTTGACAGTACTAATACAAAAATTAATACAATATGAATTAGTATATAAACAAATATATAAATAAGTTTAAAGAAAATTTGCTCAAAGAAAAAGAAGTCTAGAGACAATTTTAACCAAAATCTTGATGGAAGATTTTTTTTGTTAGCCGATGAGGAGATGGTTAGAAACCCAAACCAATTTTTTGGAGTTTGGATGCGATTCAGGTTTAGATATCATGTGGCTAACGAATTCGAATTATGAATCTTTTATTAGGGAGTTATCACTGGACCACTGGACCAAGATACCCAAATTTATAAAAGTTAGATCAATGAAAATTTGATATATCCAATTAATCCATTTTTCATACCAAATAATAAATGTATATTCTTGATCAAATGTAATATTTATATTTTAAACTGTTTGGTGGGTGGGGAAAAAAAAGATTTTATCTACAAGGAAACAGGTATGAACATCAGCTATAAGTCTATAATAAGAAAATATTACTTTTAGGAAAATTATTTTGCATAATTCGTGAATCGTAAGTAAAACTAAAATATATGTATGAAGCTTAGAAAGCAAAAATCTAAGTATTGGTGAGCTTTCTTAATCAAATTTTCAACATATTTGCCTTCTTCTCCAATCTCTTTGAGTCATCACCAACCTTAAGCTACACGCATTCGTACAGCCTTATATTTCACATAAATTTTATGATTAACGTGTTTTTATTATTTTTCAAGGGCAGATTTAACGTGTTTTTTTATATAAATATTATAATTAAAAATTTTAATTTTGTAAGTATACTTTTATTTATGTCGATATATCTATTTTCATATCATTTTTTAATAATTTGATCCATAAAAATTGATCTATAGTCTAAATTATATTATGTGGGATAATATGGTTACTTAAAATCAAAGTAGAAAAAGATGTAAAAATAGGCATTAAACTATTTGATCACGATACTTTCTTCCATATTCATATCGGTTTTTTGACTATTTTTGTAGTATTACAAAAATTTATATATATGCAAGTGCATTTTAGCCTAGTGGCAGGCAGTAAGTCCACTAAAGGTAGGCGCACTTGCACATTTAGAAATTGAGTCCCACTGCCTGTATTATGCAGGAATTTGACTAAGGAACCGACCAATTGTGGCCCAATGTTGACAAAAAAAAAATCTTATTATATAAAGAAGGGTTTCTCAAAGTTAGTAATTAACAGGATTCTTCCACGTGTCTGATCCAATGATCCAAAATTTTTCAGGATTTATTTAAAATAATTAAAAATAAAAAGAGAAGATAATCATAACTATATCACAAAATATTTATATATATTTGAAATTCTATTATAGGAAGAAATCAAATCCTAACATAAAAAGGAATTTTATTATGTGAAGGGATCAAATTCTAACATAAAAAAGAATAGTAAATAAGAACCAGAAATAAGATACATTCCTAATCTAAAAGGGAATTGTGAATATTAACCTCTATATATACATAAACACATAGACAATTATTCTCATCTTTCACCAACTTTTGTAACTTTCTTCAAAATCTTTCTCTTTCATTGATATCCAACGCAATCAAGGCAACGAGGCAAAACAGGTAAACATTTAAAATTAAATATATTATTATTTTGTTTTACTATTATTAATATGATATTTTATCAATCTTATTATATAAAATTTTTTTTTCTCAAAGTTAGTAATTAACATGATTATTCCACGTATCAAATCCCACGATTATAAAAATTTCAATGATATATTTACAACAATTGAAAATAAAAAAGAAGATACTCATAACTATATTACAAAATATTTATACATATTTGAAATCTTATTATATAAAGGAACCACATCCTAAGTATTTAATTAAATATATTATAATCTAAAGATAATAATATTGTTAATATTCTAAAAGGAAAAAAATATTCAATAAAATAATTAGAAATAATTATAATAATGTTAGTCAACATCGATATTATAAATATCTTACTTATAATATAAAAATTATATATAGATAATTATCAATATAGAGATTAGTCAGCACTCAACATCTAATATCATATTATATTGGAAATAAAATGGTAATAAAATTATATTCGTAAGATAATTATCAAATATTATATTAATAATTGATTGGTAACAAGTTAAATATAAAAATAAATATCGATATTGGTTTTTGTATAATAAGATTATTGACTTATTTAGTTTTCTAGATATAAATCTTTAATCCTAATTCTAACAGAATTAATTAGCTAAATATTTTCTAGATATATTTTTTATATATAATCACAACCCTAATCTAAAATGTAATTGTGAATATTAATCTTTATATATACATAAACACACAGAAATTTTTTTTCAGCTCTTTCCAACTTTTCAAATTTTCTCCAACTTAATCATTCTCTTTCGTTTTATATCCTACGCATCAAAGTAAACAAGCAAAAATGATAAACATTTAAAATTAAATATATTATTATTTTGTTTTATTAATATTAATATGATATTTTATCAATATATATATATATATATATGTGTGTGTTTTATGAATGTAAATCTCTTCATCTCAATTTTCAGTATCCTATTATATAAAATTTTGGTTTAAGATCCTATTATATAAATTTGGTTTCAGAAATTAGTAATTAACAAGATTATTAAATATGATCTAAAATATAATACGTATATGATTGTGTATATATATATATCATATAATATAAAGTTGAGTTATAAAAATTAATAATCAACAAGATCCTTAAATATTACTATCTAAAATATACTATATGTATATTTTATATCAAACAATTCATAAATTCCGTGCATCGCACGGGTCCATATATATATGTATATATATAAGATGAAATGAATAATTTTGTTTAGGGCACCCTTTAGTTTACATTCAATTAATTTTTGCAGAAAATTTCATTAGTTTTGACTATTAAAACGCTATTTATGTTAAAAATCCGAATCCCACCGTATCCATTTATATTATCACTAAATTGACAATATAACAAATACAAGATTTTTTTTAATCTGAATCGGTCAACTATTAAATCACTATTAGTTTTTTAATATTTCAAAATTATGCATATAGCTTATTTATAACATTTAAACATGAGAAACTATAAAGGATAGCACAATAGTTTATCATAATTAGTTTTGCTGTTGTGCCTAAAAGCATAGGTTACTGTCACTAACATTTGGACACAAATGCCCCTAGAGAAGTAGCAGAGTTTTATAGTTTTATAATGCTTTGTAAAGTTTTTTTTCTTTTATCACGTGGGTAACGACAAAACAATGGAATGTCAACCACTTCAAGTACAAAATCTTTTAGTTTCATAATTAGTTTCAAAAAAAAAAGTTAAAAATTGGACAATTTCTTCTTCTTTATGAGGGTCTTGAGCAATTGTAATGCTTTGATTTGGATTCTATTTTGCATTGTTTATCGTACTGTAACACCCCAATTTTTGTTGCCGTTGATTTTGATTCTATTTCGCATTGTCTGATGTCGGGTGATTTAACGTTCTCAATTGCTGTAAACTATTTTATTTCCCATATGTTGCTTGTTATATGCAAAATCTTTGAAGTTACATCTAACAATTTGTTTATATACACTGCTTGTGTATGGTTCACGCAGTTGTTCAGTATGGCTCCTAACAAACTCCCATCCCGGCTGATTGCGAATGGTCAGTCTCTTGCCGGTCAGAGGGTGAATTTTTACCAAAGGATTACATGGCTGCAGTCCCTTCTTGTAGCGCTTCAACCTGAGTAAATAGAGTTCTTCAGAGACAGTCAGTTTAGAGACTTGTTAAAGCTGACAATCAAGCCTGCTTGGTCTAGTACTTTTGTGAGTCAGCTTCTAAGCAGGCAGCTCAACATTAAGAAGAAAAAGGAGATTTGGGTAGTTTATGCAGGTTCCCCTATTCGTTTCTCGCTGCGGGAATTCAAAATTGTCACTGGTTTAGGTTGTGGCAAATATCCTAAACCTTCTAAGAAGAAGGCGAAGAGCAGCACTGTGTCCAGTCAACCTCCATACTATACCACCTTGTTTGGTCGTGAAACACAAGTTACTGTAAAATGTGCCATATTACTCCTCAAGAAGAACATCATTAATGATCGCGAGCGGAGACTTCGTCTAGCAGCCTTTGTCTTGGTTGATGGGCTTCTCTTCCCAACATCCCACAATGCAAGGATCAACAAAGTGCATGCGGAGATGGTAGAGGAACTGGATGTGTTCATGTCATATCCGTGGGGCAGGGAATCATTTGACATGGTTATGTCGTCTGTCAGAGAACGAGATATTTCATAGCTTGCAGCTGGCAGTTACGTGGTTCAGGGATTCGTGCACGCACTACAGTATATTGTCATCAAAGCTGTGCCGGCTATTCAGGACGAGCCGGCATCATCAGTTGCACCTTATATCCTGGAGTCATCCTCTGAATTTGAAGAGGGTAGTGACCACAAGCAAGGTGGGAAATAACCCCCATTCAGGCTTCCAAATGCTCGTAGAATCGACCTTGAGTGTGAGGTATTTTACTACAAACATCAGCAATTGCTGTAAACATCATCAATTAGTTTCATGGTAACAAATAATTTTCATGCAAACAAATAGTTTTACTGCTAACATATTATTTTACTGATACAGTAGGGCTAACTGACATTTTCTTGATTCCAGGTTGATGTCCAGTCAATCATATCCCCTGGGACTCCCTTGCCGGAAGATGAAGACCTTACATGGGCTGACGAGGAAGACGACCCGAAGGTCGATCACATGGTTCAGATGATTCAAGATGGAGTAAAGTTCAGGAATTCAATGTTCACATGTGGATGCAATCCAGAGAATATTTCCCCTCCTAAAAAAACGAAGAAATGGGGTTAGAGTTAGCACCAAAAGGTCATAGCCATCAACTTTGTCCCGTCTGACTAAGACTCAACTCACGACTCAGATGCGGGGTCATCTCATGTTTGCCTTGATGCTGATAATATTAGAGAGATATTATCTGAGGTGATTGACGAGAAGATATGTGGCTTTGAGGAGCGGGTACTCAATGATGTTTATGCTATTGTTAAGTCTGTCTATGGTTTACTAGCTCGTCAACACCGTGATCAATCAAGTGCTCCACAAAACGAGCCTGTGTTTGCATCTCCGCGTCATGATGTATCATTAGACCACTGTCACAGGAGTGCATCCCATTCAGACCATATCGATGACACATATGTTCCCCATGTTTGTCCTTAAAAACTCACTTCTTCTTATTTATGTGTTGCTGTTAATTTTGTTTTTTTAACAATTTTGTGTGCATTACTCTAAACGTGTAGGACATACCAGAGGAGCCGAGACACATGGATGAAACTCCAACTGAACCACCCGTCAACAATGACGAATCCCACAATGTGAGTATTTGCAGTTGTGTTATGTTGACTGTTCCTATGGGTGTATATTATTTTATTTTTTTACTGTAACTAATGCCTTGTGTAGGATGCAACATGTGCAAGGACGCCATCAGGAAGCTCGCCACGAGTGGGAGGCGCTCAAGACACCAGCCACACAACTGTAAGTGCCTCCTGGACTATTTTGTGAAGTTATGTTGTACCTCCGTACTTATATGTATAACATCGTCTTTTCTGCCCTTGGTATTTACAGGAAGCTACTACGGCCGGCCAGGAGCCCATCAGGAATGCGGTTAGGATTGTCCAGAGTGTTATCTGTTATCTTTAATAATACCTGCAACTGATTTATTTTTCAGTTATTTGTTGCAATTATAGGCTGACTAATTATTCTATATTGTTATGTCCAGGGGGCGTATGTTGAAGCCTCCCTAGGAGAGGGAGACCCAACCGAGACCGGCCAGACCTCTGTAAGTACCTTATGGTCAAACTATAGGCTTTTTGGAAAATACTTAACATCTACTGTTTCTGGCCCACATTTGTCAGGAACATGAAGCATCTATAGATGTCGAGGAGCCCATACCTGGCACTGTAAGTAAATTTGTAGTTGATGGCATTTTTAATGCATCTTGGTATCATTAACCTCTCTAATAGCATGTACAGGAAGCGCCCACGGATGGCAAAGCAGATATAGCAGATGATGATGTATAGTGGAATTGTTTTCGGCTAACTTTTATTTTTGCATCTGCTATTGTACCTTTGCAGCTATGTTTTCTATCAATATTTATTTCGCATGTTCTGTATAGGAGGCAACAAGCGGCGTGGCTACAGCAGGAGTCTCTGAAGGAGTGAGAAGCCGTCCCGAACCCAGCCTGACTACAGTAAGTTATTCTTAGCTACCTCCTAGTTTTGCTGTTAATCTTTTTGTTTGCATCCACTTTTTTTTTTTGCAGCTATGATATCTAGTAGCTTAACAATCATTCTTTTCCTATGCTTGTCATGTTCGCTCTAGCAGGCAACCACTTTTTCAGCACCTACAGGAGACTCGCCAGGAATTCACGAACCTAGCAAGACGACAGTAGAAGACATTGCAGCTTTTTACAATGTAATCATATTTCGATGTCTCTTACACGTCTATTTATGTTTTTGTAAGTCCTTAAACACCAAACACCCTCAGTTTTCATCATGTATACCTGCAGGATGAATTAGTGGGTAATGAATCGCCTACCACCGGAGCTCCCAAGCACCCTCACTGTCCATAAGTCATTGAGGACCATGCTGGCACTGTTGTAAGTGTTTTGTAAATTATCTATCTTTAATGTTCAGTTATCTTAAACTTACACTGTCTTAAACTTACACTGTCTTCACATGAAAATTACCTAACATTCACTACCAGCCACATCCTGGACAGCATAGCGAACCAATGCATGAAGATGTGGAGTGTGTTCAAACAGCTCGTACACAACCCACCCAAGAGGTAAATATTACTGTATGTCCCTTTACACTGCCTCGCACAACAAACTACTTCTATGTTTTCTAACCCTTTACAAATCACACCAGATGGGGGATGAAAGCCACATGCAGTCGACAACCAAGCAAGTATTTTGGATCCCATTAATTCCCCTATTTTGTAACAACTACTTTTCAATGTTTTTGTACTGCGGCAGGGGTCCTACGTCTATGGCTCCCAACCATCATTTTCACTAGGTCTAACTCTAGTCGCAGGTCCCAAAGGATCTTGAAGTGTATAACAAAACAAGTACAAAACCCACATATGCAGATCAGGTAATAACTCAGTCCTGTTAAAAGTACGTTACTGGTATATTGTGCCCACTAACAAAGCTTTACTTGTTACATGCATGAGGGAGCGATCCCCACGACATTGCTTCTGAAGCAAGTGGTGGTGGAAACCCAACTCTCGCAGACATGCTTGCACACGTATTGTATGATTTTATCTGGATAATTTTATGTAAACTTCAAACATAGCTGCTAAACAAATAAATTAATGATAACAAATAATTTTACTGCTACCATACAATATTATGCATGTTGTTTATCATGCATTTAATATGTTTTTAGATGTGTAATTGGGTTGCACCTCTTGCTGTACGGATCATAGGTTTCTCGTAAATGGTAAGCTCGGCCACAATCTCCTGGAAAGGCGAAAGTTGACACAATGGAGGTATGTTTTTACAGTTTTTATATTTTCTCAGCCACTTACAGGTCACAAATTTTTCTGCAAAAATTAATCATATCTGCAAAACAAATATTTTAATGATATCAAAAATCTTTACTGCTAACACCTAATTTTATGCATGTTGTAACTCTTGCTGTATTGACCATAGGTTTCTCGTAAACGTCAGTCTCGGCCACAATCCCCGGGTGAGGCGAAAGTTGACTTATCGGAGGAAAGTTTTTATAGTTTTTTATTATTTCTTAGCCATTGATAGGTAACTAATCTTTATACATTTTCTTGGTTTTAGGTGCACTCCCCTCCCAAGAAAATTCCTAAATGAATGCACAAAAGGTAACATGTACTATTTAATATATTTGCCGTTAACAATTTCTATATGTGTTAATATTAATTTTTTCAGGTTTTATTTTAACTAAATGCATGTATCTGTGTCTATATGCATGCATGTAACCTTGGTGAACCAGTTCCAATCTGGGCATTCCCGGCACCAGATATATCTAGGAAGAGCAAAAGGGCCCGGACTATATCTTCTAGACTAGACGCGCCTTTTCACTGTGATTCGAGGAAAAAGATTCTCATTGGTCATCCATCCCCTCCTCTCACGGTAGCTGATATTGAGTTCGAGAACAAGCGTTTTGCGAGTTCTATTGAGTCAGTAAAAAAGTCTAGGTATGGTTGAAAAGGTTACAGTTATTATTACCAGTTAACACCAAACCCATCCGTTTGCATGAATTCCCTTTTTTATCTGCAAAAAGAACTTTAGTAATTGATTTTGTCTAAATGCAGGGGGTTTTCCTTAAGTCATCTTCTTACTTGACTGCAAAGGAGATAACTAAAGTTGTCAATAGGGAGGCGCCAATGTCGGCCAAGGTCATGGATGCATTACTAATGTTCATCCGGGACTTTATTAAGAGGGAAGCTGAGGAAGGTCCATGCATTGACTTTTTTGATTCTTCCTCTATATCACGACTATCTCGCTCGTTTCCTAGTTTTGTGGCAGCGAAGGACTCGGTGCAGTTCCAGTTCGGCAAGGATTTGATTGACGCCTTTAGTGGCAAGTTTGTGGCTGGGAGGGTCGAACTGTTTTCATACCCTGAATCGATATACACTCCTTTTAACTTTGACAGGAATCACTGGGCTTTATTGTGTATTAATCTCTCTGCTGGGAAGCTTTACATCCTTGATTGCAACGTCAGGCTAAGAACTTACACCTCAGTTGCGAGGGACCTCCAACCGATTGCAATCATATTGTCGTACCTCCTCGTCCAAGCAGGGGTTCCTTACATAATTGTAAGTAAAATATTTTTTTGCGTTACATCTTCTGATTGTAGTTAAAGCTAACAATTTCATTCACCATACACGACCCTTCTGCACCAATTGTTATCGACCGAGTACATGGCATTCCACAAGTAGTTAATGTGTACGACTCTGGGATCATGGTTTCTCTTATGATTAATCACACGTGGAAGCAGGTTTTGAAGGTTGCAGGCGCATTGAGATGGACCAGCTAGACTATCATTGCAAGAAGTTGTTTGCGGTCTTTCTACAAGACAACATATGATCATCCTTTCCAGTTCTTTTGACATGACTTTTACATTGTGGTTGGACTAAGAATGTGAAACAATATCCCATTCCTAATTGTATTATATTTCTAGGGAACTATTTTTGCTGTCAACAATACTTGTTAGTAGTATTTGTCTAATCATTTATCTAAATATGTTCCTAATCTAGTTAATATTGTTTCATAGAGTACCCTCCTTAAAATCTAGACACGGTCCTAATCAAGTTAAGAGCATTAAAATCTTAGGCAAAACTTTGTACTGGATTTAAGCTGAAACTCAACATGAGAATCTGATTTTATAACAAGTTCTTTAATATACATCCTCTCTACATAATGATTCATCAGATTACCGTGCTTATACTTTACAATTTGAGCACTTCAATACGTTTGTATGTTATACACTCACACTAGGTGGAAGCCTGCATGTCGACCTGTTGTGTCCTAACTTTCCACAACGTCCAAACTTTTTCCTTGTTTTCCTCTGATGCAACAAAATCAGTCATTACATGGTTTAAAGGATTGTGTTAAAATTTAGGAAGAATATTTTCATACTAGTAGCTCCCCGACAGATAGGTGATGACGTTTCTTGGGCCTCCCAGGTGCCCTCCTCACACACAGTGGCCCGAGTTGATCTCCTTTATCACCTAGTGGTGTTAAATGGCCGATGTCTGGAACTGGCATGATTGTCTCTTGGTAAGACAATCTCCAGAATTCAATGCTATGATGCACACCAATCAGAGTTTCAACTCTTGTGTCATCTTGCACAACAGCAGCTATTGCGTGTGTACATGGGATAGTCAGTAGCTGGAATTCCTTGCAAGTACATGTCTTCTCCTTTATGTTCACAAATAGCCAGACTCGTCTGTCTCCTTCACCTTTCGTTTGAGGATAATTTAACATTTAACACAAATACATTAATTAACGGTCACATTTATTTGTAACTGCAAAAAATAATATGTGCAGCAACTGATTACCTCATAGAGTTGCTCAGCCAGCTTCTTTACTTGGAAACCTACCCCCTTTTCAAACTTTTGCATTAGCAGTCCATGTATTCTTGGAGGTACAGTCATCTCTGCAGAACTTGCAGCATCTCGCCTTATAGAAAACCAAGTTACCAAGGTTGTTCTAATTGACTCAAGGATAGAGATAACTGGGTAGTCCCTTACAATAGACAGCACATTGTTTACTGATTCTGCTATGTCGCTTGTCATTATATTGTACTTTTTGCCATTGCAGTAAGATCTTTTATAATGCTCGAGTCCAATTTGTGCTAGGTATTCTGCATAGCGTGGACTTAGGTACCAGATCTCCCCAAATATCTTTTGGAACTTCACTTTTCGATATGCTCGAGCTGCGGATGAAACCAAATATCCCAAGTGTTTGTTCTTGAAAGATGTAATCACATTCCTCACCAAATGTACGATACAGGCGTTGTGGTGTGCAAGAGGATATATCTTAGCATTGGAATTCAAAATAAGCCTCACCACATTAAAATAGTGAGGTTTGCAATTAACTTATATAATCTCTGCTAAACTATTTAATATCCGCAAAATCTATTTTTTGCATATGGTCGCCTATTGTTCTTACCTTTTTAATATTGGCATAAATGGAAGCATGCCTATCAGAGACGATATTAATCTCAGACCCATCAGGTACGATTTGTCTCAACTTCTCCAAAAACCAAGTTCAGGCATCGTCATTCTTGCTGTTCACTACTCCAAAAGCTATTGGGAATATTTGATAATTCTCATCTTGGGCACTTGCGGCAAGTAAACATCCACCATACCGACCCCGGAGATGCGTCCCATCAATGACCACCACCTTCCTCATGTAAGCAAATCCGACGATCGAGGCATACAGTGCATAGAATAGGTACTTAAATCGTTCGGCCCCTGTGTTATCAATCTCTGTCTCTAATGCAACTCTTGATCCTGGGTTTGTCTCACATAACAGCTTAAAATATATAGGGATTAATGCGTAGCTACCCATCGCAGACCCTAAAGCACTCTCCATGGCGATCTCTCTTACTCACCACGCTTTCCAATACGATATTTGCAAACTGAAGTCCCTACGCAACTATATACGATTTAAATGTCAGTCAAACTATGTTATACGTGAGAACCTTTGGTACTTGATAACACGAAATATATATGCAATTTAAAGTTATGCCTGCAAAATATATTTATATATGCAAATTAAAGAAATTGCATATTCATCAAATACTTACATCTTGCCTCACTTCACTTGCACCATGGCTACGGCCAAACTCCACATACTTGTTCTTGATAAGTGCTCCTATTACGACAGTCGAAGCTTGTTTATGGAAGTCCCACCTTTCAGCAATGTTACATGTATGGAATGGAGATATTATGCGGATTGCAAATCGTTCACTTCCACTCATTTTTGTTGCATACACTCTCCATGGGCATGTTGCCCCAACACAAACAACATTCACCTTATCACGACATGACCTATCATATTTGAAGTGGAACTTATTGGTTATAGCATGGATTGCCAGTTTTGTTCGGAAATCTTCCTTATCCCTGAATACCCGACCTTCAAATATGTCAGTGCCTTCATAATCAATACCATGCATAACTCTTTCCACCTTATCTGATACCAATTTACACACAACACACATGTTAGATGTAACTGATAAATATAACTGATACAATAAAATTTTGCCAATTGTCTCCACAACACAAACCTTCAAGACTATTCTCTTCGTCTGGATCATCAAAATATGGAGGTGCATCTCGCTATGGGAGGTAGTTTGGGACTGCACACTCGTTGACAACATCCACCTCCTGTACATCCTCGTCCACTAGTACTTCGGTGGGCCCACCAACTTCCGCGGTTGTTCCCCACGTCGCCACCCTTGTTGGTTCTTCGTCTGTGTCTGTAAGTGGTGTAAACAAGAAATATTATAGATATATATATTTTACGTAATCAAATAATTTTGCAGATATTAATATTTTGGCGATTTCATCACCCATCAAAGTCAAGCTGTCTTCATCACTGTCGTCAGAGTCTGTAAGATTGAGATCTATGGAATCCGAGTCTGAATTCTCGCCCATCCCTCCCCCAGAGTCATCGTCACTTGAAGTCAACGTAATTGACTCAAGTTGAAGACTCCCGACATCGGCCTCTTTGTTTAGGTCCACACCAACTCCACCAATGCAGTTGCTACTCCCTCCAACCAACATTGTCTTGCTACCCACAAATGCCTTCCAAAGCTCCATTGCATTGGAATCAATAGAGAACCCTCCCTGACTCACATCATACGTATAAGGTTGCACTTCTTTTCCTTTGCCCTTATCTGTAAGGACCACATCGTGTCGCTTTGCCTTGCTTTGTCCAATGTCTATTCCACTTACACTTGCTGCAAATCGAATCACATTAGTAAATAAACATATTTCCCTTGACTTTATAAGCAATTCACATTATTACCTATGGCACAGCTGGTGGATCTCAACAAACGGGTGTCTCTTGGACCATGTTGAACCCCACTGGGGTTTAGGTGTGTTGCCTTTGTTGCCATTACAACGTCTGTGCCTACACCAGCCAGTAGATCTGCATACATCATCAAATTATCTACTAACATAATTTTTTCTGATATTATTTGTGTTTGCGTATACTCAAAGGTTTTGCATCAAATGATTTTTACCAATCATGTGCTGCGTATACATCATCAAATCTTTGGGTGGTGGCTGTGTTGAGATAACTATATATGCATGGAAATGGCCAAATAGGAGTCAGAATCTTATCACTCACTATCAATCAAACTATAGCTGGTTTTGATTTGCTTTGATATTCCTCTATTTCTGGGGCCATGTTCACCATTACTACTCCTAGAGTTGATGAAAAGATTAGCATGCGGTGTAGCCACTGTATTTGTCCCTATACTAGACATCACATCTATCTTATCATTACCAATAATTGGTTATTAAACAAGACATAATGAGCGTCTCTGTCATTACGCCATCAAAATAATCCAAAATTTACAAGATACATACCACTTTGTCTAATGACGCCATCAGTTAAGCGAGGTACTCCTGTCCCAATGCACTCTGGCCGGACTGTTGCCATCAGGGGCAGGCTCTCAATCTCACCTCTAATTGCCATAAAGGCGTTAAACTCTTCATCTATTGTTATATACGCAGGGGGAAACTGTCTCCACGTCAAACGAAAGACACATTCAGGCCATTGGTAACTAATCTGAAGCTATTGCTCCTCCTTAATCCCCATCAGATACATCAGTTTTGTGACAAAACTAGCAAAAACATCATCTTCTTTAACCTCTATTGTTGCAACTAGATCTTTCCATGTCTCCTCAAAGTAGTAGTTCCATTCAGTATCAAGTTTCCAATCACCGCGAAGCACTTTCACCTCTGTCCACATTGCTACTTTTTTCCCTGCAACCAAAATGTAATCATATCAGTTATGTCTCAATCAAGAGTTGTAGGGTTTAAAATCATAGTTCCGCTACAAGGCATAACCTTACAAATTTTGTATCATTTCCCATATATCCCAACCCTATCGTTTGTCAACACATACAAAAGTATTACAAAACTCACAAGTATCGGATAAGAACGAAATCGTATAACTGTAACTAACACATCTGTCGTCATTCATCTCTGTTTTTTTGCAAAACTCCAAAATTACAGATCCTAAATCTATTTACGAAGTACACAACGATTCACGAGGTTTGAGACAAAAAATTGTTGCTAGCGATGCTAACAAGAGTGGTCCCTTCCTCGACACACATTATGAATTACAAACATCGGTCCCCACAAAAATCCGAAATCGAACACCCAATAAATGCTTCATAACAGAATCACACCTACCTTAAAAACGACTTCACCTGCATTGATTGTGTTTGTTTGCAGCTATCAAAGAGCATTAATGCTTCTGGTTTCTAGGTTATGCAAGTGTTATTGGGGAAGATGAGTTTGGCGTTAATAAAGAGGGTATCAAATTATAATATTGTTTCTTGTTAAGATATTTTGCATCCAATTGTATTTGCAATTTACAGCCAAACATTCTTTTTGTTGAAAACAAATATTCTTCTTCAAATTTTGTAGCCGTAATTTGCATTCTTCACCATGAAATCTTCTCTGTATCTTACCATTAATGTTAAGAGAGAAGCTGATCAATTTGATTATTTGAAGGGGCAAATGGTATATTCCACACTGGTTCACTGCTACCACACCCAATTTTAACAATTCTGTGTTATATCCTTAATTAGTTTTCCAAATTGTGTTATTCACTTAATTTTCTCATTAAACATTTGTTTTATACTGTTTTCTAACCACAATTGTTTGACCATAGTCATATTTTACAAAGATTCGAATGGCGACGTGCTGCATATAAAATACAATGCAATTCTAATATTTTTGGGGTTATTAACAATGCAATTTTAATTATATTAAAAATATTATATTAATTATTAGGATTAGACAACCGTTATCGAAATGTTCGAAGTTTTTTGGAGGAACTTATCTTTTGTAGATACAGTGTCATCCGATTGGCTTCCAAATTTTTTATAATGAATTTACAAGTTGACAAAAAAAAAAAAAAAAAAAAAAAAC
>OVAX01000162.1:87635-116678 GCA_900406405.1 Lepidium africanum
AAAAAAAAAAAAAAAAAAGACATAACCGTTATCGTTTTAAACATGTCGTTATGTTTGAGTTTTTGGTTCTCACCGACAAAGGTGACAACTGACAAGCAATTTCCCAATTGATCGAATATGTTATTATAATACAATCGACCAATCCAATTGTAAAGTTGTCGATCTTGATAAAAGTAGACCAATATTTCCAGGTTTGAGAATTTGAGCTATAAATTGGATTTTATCAATCCAATAATTAAATTAAAAACATATATGATGTTTTATATTTTTGATTTTTTCCTCATTTAATTTAACTATAGAGTATATTATTTAGAATATTGATTACAATATATGAGTATTTAAAATAATGTTACAAGGTTTCTATGCATTTAACTAAAAAATAAGTTGTTATCTCGATCCAAAAAAAGAAAAACATAAGTTTTTTTTTTTTTTCTGTCAACAATAATTAGATGGACAAGACTAAACTCATAATATAAATGTTCTAATTGGAGCTAGGTGGATTCAAATTCACCATAAGAACAATAATACATCATTATTGGCAATAATAGTTTTGAACTAAGCATCACTAACACTAATCATCAAAAAACTTAACAAAGTATTGTTGGTACAAAGTAGAAAATAGATCTCCGGGTCAACATGTACCTAATTTTCAATAAACTGTTTTGTTTTCTTAAGTTGACCAAAAAAGAAAAAGAGAAATGTATATATAGACTCGGTATAAAGATTCATGCATTACCATGAGAATTGATAACAATATTATCATGTCTAAACAAAACCGTCCGAAGATAGATATGAACAGCTTAAGCTTGTCGTAATAGATAATGTTGTTTTTGGCCGAACAAGCTAAGATAATATTAACAGTGATAATATCGAAGTTGTTGAAGTGTGTGACCACGTACGTAAGAGACAATCATTCAACCCTCAAATATAATCACATTTAATCATCAAGCCATAAGACAAAGACAGCTAATTATGCATCATTAAACGACATCGTATCTTTCTATAAGCCGCCTATAATCCCCCACCCACTATGTAGGCCAGTCCTCATTAGGCGTGGCCAAAACATCGTTCAATTTTATTATTACCAAAACAAAAATTTTCGATTAGGATTATGTAATTCAGACGAATTCTGTTTATGTATGGTAATTTACATGTTTGCTAATGACTCAGATATCTAAAATTCGAGTCTATTTCACTGTAGAAAAAATTAAATGGTAGAGAATTTAAGAGTGTATTTGGTGTATAAATTAGACCTTGTCAATCCACTTATTGACCAAAAACGTTTAATAATATAAAAAAATGTTTTTGATAAAATGTTTAGACGTCGCCATTTTCACATGTCTTTTTTACTAAAGTTAGACTTTAGGAATTCATATTGTTCCGCATAATTTTGTTTGAACATTTGGAGTATTAACTTTGTAGATTCCATTTTCTTTTTTTTGTCGAAATTCTTCGATTCCATTATTTTAAAAAAGAAAAAATACTGTTTTCTAGACGATCTTTGATGGTACTATATTTTGTTTAATTCTAAGAAAACACTATTTTTTGTTTACCTTTAAGAAAATACCACAAATGTCATATTTGGAGTCACAGAATTTTGTAAAACATGTTACGAGAAATGTTTATGAAGTATGAATTATAAAGTTTCTAAACTGGTTCTTATGTACACTTTGATTATGGAATCGTTGTAGTTTAGCTAACACTTCAGAAGATAACTAATTTGGAACCTAAATCTCTTTAACTTTTTGTTAAGGAAACAGTTTATGTGAACTATGATAAACAGGTAAACCAGAAAATGATGCTCGTATTAGCTGCTACCATCATGAACTGGGCCTTTAACAACAATCGGACACCAAATCTAATGTCTCTGATTATAGTGACCTTAGCTCTGTGACCGAAGAGATCTCCAATCTGCCCACAGACCATGAATATTCAGATGACCAAAATGATATTCTATTTACTGAATCTGATACATATTGCAATACTGTGTATTTGACTTTCTGGTAAGACATTGTTATTGCACTGTTGGATATGACAATGGTCATTCTTTTACCTGAGAAATCAAAACTTTGCAGGTGAAGCAAATGTTGAAAATGTAATTCTATTATAAACATCAACATTGATAGCATGTTCGATCGTCTGTGTAAAGAAAGATTTGAGAGCTTCTACATAAAATTACGAGTAACAGTATTGTGTGTTGTATATATAAAGAGATTCAAAACTTGTCTTAAGGAAAACCAATAATTATGCACTGGTGACTTTGAAGTCCTCAGCTACTGACTTGGAATTCTCTTGCTCTGCCATTTCCACGAGCATTGCAAGGCGCTTATCAAAAATCAAAGCACTCTCATCTCTCATGTCAAGCTCTAAAGCCTCTGCTTCGAGCCACTTCTCTCTTAAATCATCAAGCACATTCCCTTGGTCGGTGGTCATCATGGCACCTGGTGCACTTGGAACAGTGGTTCGAAGTGAAGAGTCACCTGATGGTGGAGGCAATGTTAATAGCATTGCCCTGAACTCGCGGGTTTCAACAAATGCCTCGAAATTACAAGCAACCAAGTCTAGGCAGTACTCTCTTATCTTCAATACGCCGTACCTGAGGAATTCAAGTTCAAAACTAAACCTCTCAGCTCATATATAATCCATCGATTGTACACAAACAGAAATATTATTAAAGGTTATATTCTCGACTACACTAGAATCAAAATCATCAAAACGAGCTTCATGCATGAAACTACCACAGTTTAATGTAGTAACTTCTGTACCATAAGCCTATTTTCTGCTCTAACATCAAATGCACCAAAGTTAGCCATCAATAAGAAAACAGGTTTAGATAAGAAGAAGACCATACATATCTGACAAAACAAGCCAATGACAGATTTCTGCGGGTGTGGCAGTTTCCAAGTGAGGCAACAAGGCGTCAGCCACAGCACGTTTAAGAGGAAACAGCAAGTAGCGAGATGCAACATCAAATATCTCCTCAGCCTGCATAATGAGCAAGTAAGAAGAAAGCTAAAGACGTCAACAGAGAAGTTTCTATATGGCAGATCAGTTTTGACCTGGTTTGGGCTGATCTCCTTCAAGCCATCAGTATACCTGATAATGCTTATCGAGTTAGCTTACAGTGCCAAAATACCTTTTCCAACTAACTTTTTCAGGTATTTCAGAACCACATATACTTACATATACTCAATCATTTTCTCAAAAGCCTCAGCACTCAAATCATGTTCTTCGAGAATTGGAAGACTCTCACTTAGCAAACCATTTTTTCCTTCATGAAAATCATTCACTCGAGATAATCGTGCTCTGAAGTACTCTGATCTCGAAGCTAGAATGACTTGATGGCAATAGAAAGTCCTTTTATCAACTTTAACACAAACATCAGCAAGACTATCCACAAAACCAACAACTCTCATATCTCCAACAGATGAATCTATACCATCATCAGCAAAAGATTTTGCAAGGGAAACTTGAAGAATCCTATGTAAAGAACCAGGAAGCCTGTCTTCCTCTGGCAGAGATATGCCCTGTAAAATGAACCGCTTCATGGAGTTATCAAGATCTCTATGTGTCTTGTACTCGGCATATTTTTGGTGAATCAGCTCTTTTTCAATGATTTTCTGCAGTGATTCACATTTACAAACTTTGCAGATCCTTACAAGGTCTTCCATATCATCAACAGATATCTCCAGCCTATCTGAGTAAAAGAAGTGGATGAGGCTACATAGAGCAGGATACGAAAGTTTCTCTTTTGAAAATCGAACTTCTCTCCGGTTTTTCCATTCACTCTCAAACTTTTGCTTGAAAAACGGAGATCGAGCACTTAAGATAACCCTGTGCGCTTCAATTGGTCTACCTTGCACAAAGAACATCACATCCGGTGGGAAGTAATTGGTACTACCAAACTCACTCGGAGAATCTACTGAAACTGAGAATGCAAACAGTCAGTCTCTTAATGCAAGAACTCAACTTATGTAATTGTGAGTGATAAATCCGAAGGATCTCAATAAACATCTCTATTCATTACAACGACGCAAGCACTCAAAAATTGGTGAAAATATCATAATGAAAGTAGGCCATGTCTTAAAAATTCGAGAATTGATTGGGGTTTTGAAACATACCAGAAACATCGAGATTAGCATCGAGAGCTTGTTTCAGATAAGCTCGATTATGATAACATCCCAAAAAAGTTTCTCTAAGGGAAGCTTGTAATGGACCAAGAGGAGGAGGACGAGCTTCAAAGGCCTTAAGAAGCTTCCGAATTCGAAGATTAAGAGATGCATAATGACAACGATCACCGTCGAAAGTATGTTCAGAGCAAATCGCACCATTCTCTAGAAGCAGTCGAGCAGCGTCAATGTGACCAGCGAGACAAGCATAGTACAGAGCTACAGAGTCCCAACGGTCACGAGCATTGACGTTAATTCCGGTTTCGAGAAGGTATCGGACTCTATCGACATCACCGGCGCGTGAAGCTTCGAAAATGTCTCCGTTTGGGACTTTCTTTAAAGGAACGGATGGTTTATAATCTTGGAGGTCGAGGTCGAGATCCTCGAGGTCAGATTCGAGTGTCCAAGATGATGAATTATCAATCAGAGACATTTTAGAGCATAAACCCTAAAGGAAGTGAATGACAGTTTCAATGGCGGTTGAGATTAACGATTTTTTGATAAGGAAGAGAGCTTCTAGTTGAGTCAAAGTGTCTTACGTAAACTCTGACGTCACGTGCTACTGCTAACTAGTTCTCTTGTGGAACCTTTTACCTGAGAGACCCGAACCCAATCGGCTAGTATTTGAATCCGATTATGGCTCCTCCTCGAACCCACTCCTATACAAATCCGATCGGCTTCTGTTCGAACCGAAGACAGAATGCTCAGGGCTATTCACACAATTTTTTCTATATCTTCAGGGTTCAATTCGACTATTTCAAGTAGCTTTACATTTTCTTATAAGCATGTTCTAGTTTGTCCAACTCTGCAAAACTCATTAATTGTTGTCATTGTATGCAACAGAAAAAATGTTTAAAGATGTGGAAGAGAAACTTCGAAACCTTTGGTTGCTATTTTGCCCCATCAATTTAGGAAAGTCATACCGATTTCGTGTAAAGTTAGATCCTTTTATATTGCTTGTAATCATTTAGCAAACAAAGATCCATGCGAAAGTATTTTTCTGAGAATGAGATAGTTGTACAGACAAACGAAGAAGCTGCTTGAGGTAGCACGATTTACAGACTGTATTTAGCAAGACATATCTCTCTTTTGACCTAAAAGAACAGAGACGATGAACGTAGAAGAATCAGTTCTCACATGTTAGCTGTGGTTTCTTTTATTTCATCCGATGTAATCGTCTGCAAGAAACAAAGGGAAAGAATTAGACCTTCCATATTTTAACAAATCCGCGATTTGGAAAACAGAAAAGTTTATTGCTTTGTGATCTACCTGATCCTTTCCAGCGAAATCATTGTCAGGAGTTAAGAAAAGCATACAATGACACTCCTTCCTAATGAAAAAACGGTAAACACAAGTATTATCAATATAACTCAGTCACAAAACTTATCGAACTCTACTACCTAAAATAAGTCCTATTAAAACACCAAGGATCCCAGAATTTGATCAAAAGAGCCACACAGGCCACGAAGTTAGAAAAGAGCTTAAGTTTTAGATTTGGAAATTGTTACTAACTATGAATTAAAGCAAATTCAACTTGCCTAGAAACCTACAGGTATATCCTCTGCATCAATCTTGATAGAATACGGAAATCAATGCAAAATGTAAACATGGGTGTACTACTGAATGCTATCTAGCTAAAAACCAAAATGAAGACGGATATAATCTATAGCCTATAACATATGACCGTGTTCCTAAAGTTCCTTATAGTCCGAGTTGCAGCTATATAATAGGCACACAACTTTAGAGATAGCTCTTACCTCTCTCTCATTGGAACACACGGACAATTCCAAAAGCCCTGTCCAACCTCAGCAGCTTTATCATCATAGTGTCTGCATCAACAGCATTAAATCAGACTTTGGGAAGTTATATAACATGGTTTCATTACACGCATATTCAAAGATTTCCCAGAAGAAGCACAGATAACCTGCAAGGGCAAAGCGGTGCACCGTACGAATCTTTATGCTCAGCCAACCCCTGCTCCAAAAGAGGCTCACACAGTTAAGTAGAAGACTCAGGTATTTCATAAGTTTAGCACTACATATCAACATCGTTCATGAACATGTAGTGAAATCTTTCTTCTGCAGACTCAGTATCTCCAACTAAACATACATAATTCTCTCAAAATAGTACACAAGGAACCCAAACTTCAAACGATTCAACACAGTTCCACCGGAAATTTCACTTGGATAGGGTGAAATAACGAGAGAATCATTAACTTTATACCTTAATCACGACTGATGTAACTCCTTTATCCACACAGAAGTAAGTCCCTGAGCGACGAGCATATTGCTCGGAGAATTTCCTCATGATCTCTACAGATTTCTCCGAAGGTTCCGCTGCAATTAAAGCAAGAAGAAGATTCAAGATGAATCCGAATACAATCTCAATCACGTCAAGTTTAACAAAGAACAAATATGGGGATTGAAGAATTACATTTCGCCCGGATAACGAAGCGACGAACTGAAGTTCTGGGAGTATCTCCAAGTGGACTCGAAACGAATCCAAAGCTACAAGAAACGGCTTGAAGATTCATGGAGTTTTCCTTGGTATTTGAAGATCGAAGAAGGTTTAGTGGACACGAGAATTTCTCACGCTTAAATTCGGATTGATATAAGCTTTGTTAGATCGAAAAATTTTCAGATATTTTGATGTGTTTTGTTTTCCAGATATTTGCCAGTATTTGAGACTAATTCTCGCCACTCAAGACTATCAACGAGACTTATCTTTAACCGAAAATAACCGGAAATTACATTTATTCGGTTTAACACAATTTTTTTTTAATCCTCAACCCACAAAATTCGTATTTTATCAGCTCAAAACATTGAGTTTTTTTTTAGTGATTTACAAGTTCTGATTAATATACTATACATAAAATTGAATTTCTGTAGATTACAAGATATACATTTAATTACTTGGCCAAACATTTTTATTTAGTCCAAAATATAAAAAATTCGAATAATTTTATTAAATTTCCGTGAATTTTTATTTATCCTATTGTGATAAAAAGTCATTATTTAATATGAAATAAGAAGTTTTCATTCCTTTTTTTTTTCCATCAAAATTAGAATTTATATTGATGATATGTAATCAGAGTTTACAACATGTAGCATAAATCCATAATAAACCGGAGTCATACAAATCATAATAACTTGTTTTAGAGATATGCTTAGCAAGTAGATCAACACGGGGTTATGTGTAAAAATCACGGAAATGAACTTGGTAGACTACAGTTTAACTTCTTCAATGTAGTGGTGGAGACGCTCATTTTTTTGATATGTGATTAAGCAGTTGATTGATAACAAGATTATCACCTTCGAACTCAACATGAGTAATACCATATGCCCACAAAACTTTCATTGTCCAAAGAAATGCAAAAAATTCCGCCTCTTCAACCGAGTGACGACCTTGAAATTTGCCCATGACATATGAAAGTCAATTGCCTTGGTTGTTACGAACAATCCATACCAGCACCGACAATACATTACATATTATGAGATAAGCATCATAATTGCATTTTAAATATCCCGTTCGATGTCGTTGCCATCAAGTACAAGAAGAACTAACTCGTGAAGAAGAGGTGATATGCATTTGAGTGTCTTATTTCATGGTGTGTTTTATCCATTCAGCAGTGTCTGAGATAGCTTGTAATGTGATTGAACTAACTAAATATGTATCATGGTTAAAGTAGAAAGCGTTTCGATTCTTCCATAAACACTACAAAATCCAAAAGGAGCGAACACGTACATGATCGATCGATCATCGAGCCAGGTAAGTCTTCTTAGACGATTTTTGGGAGAAAAACTTCAGATTTTCAATTCTTCATATCTTCATTGTTTCTAATCGGATTTGAGTGATTTTTGAGCCTAACCCATTCGGATTTCCATCATCTTTCTGATTATTTAACTCTCTTTTTTGGTCTGCAAGGGTATTTTTCTCTATCACTCTATTTATTTTCGGCAAAATTTTGGGAATTTGGGTTTGATGAAATTCGACTTTTTCATGATTGATTATGCAAATTCTTGTGTTTTCATTCTTACATGATGATTTCGAGTTTCCTTTACCCAAAATTTAGATAGATTTTAGTCGATTTTGATGTTTAGGTTGAAAGAGAATTTTAGAGATGTTTGAGAATTTAGGATTGGAATTGAGACAATGTTTGATTGATTGATGCATTGCTGGATGTTTATATGTGTTGATTATTTAGCAATTGATTTCATAGTAATCTCATTCCAATTTTAGATTTTTTATTTTCTCATGCCTTTTGGAGAATCTGAATCATTGTTTTTCTTTGGTTGTTGATTTATAGTTAATGGTTCGAGTAGGTGAATGTAAGCCCATGAAGAAGGTCAGGATATCTTCCAATCTCTAACCGGGCAGTCTTCAGGTGGAAATTCAGATCTCCGAGCACTTGAGATCGATCGTTCCTCCGAGTGATCGATCGATCCAAATGCTCAGGTTTGTTTCAATTCTCCATTGTCTCACTTTATGTTCCTATGATATTTTTGTGTAAGTATTACTTCTTTTAGATTTATTTTCACACTGGACGGTGTGATGTAAGTCTGGGGAGTACACTTGTGGTGACTAACACGTTTTGTTTCTTTTGTTTTCTTTTTGAATCGTTTTGTTATTTTTCTTGAGTCAGTTTTTGAGTCAAAACCGCTGTAGGGAACGATGATTTATCGAGGAATAACCATATTTTCATGAACTTAAGTGACCATTGTTGCAAACTTGACAGAGATCTATGACTATTGGAAAACCTAGAGATTGTGCAACTTCTCAACGTTACCCATATCCTTTGGGTATTCGAAGAATCTCATATCGACTTCACACCTAACCTGACTTAATCTTCTTGTCAAGGAGCTTTGTATACATCGGATCAGGTTCCTCTTTTCAGTCCTGAAATACTTATCTGTGTGAGTATGATTCCCCTCTCTTAATCATTTCAAGCATTTATGCTTAATCTGAAGTAACATACAACAAAGTTGTACATTGTAGTAGGCTGAGGGTAAAATTTTCTCAATAACACTTCTCATATTTGAGTGAATTTGGTGATCTGAGGATAACTCCAATGACGTAACCTTTCACTCGAGTATTGTTGCTTACCGAGGGGGACTCCAATGAAGTTATTTTTGCTTACATCCTTTGAGTTACCAAAGAAAGCAGCTGATAGAAAAAAATAAAATGATACCCTAGAAAAGTAGAGAGAAATCGGCTGCAAGGTGAATAAATGAGAGGAAAGGAACCATAGGGAAGATAGTATTTAGGCTGAGTAGGAATCCATGTGTCCTTTGATCGATATCCCCTCGATGAGACCACACTTAGATACTTTAGGAGGTTGGTATGGTGAATTTGGATTTATTGTTTGGATTGTGGAGTTTGCTTGGGATAGATGTAAAGTCTGAGGGAAGTACAAGGTGGTCTCGATTTTTTCAGGTATGTTTTCATGTGGCTTACTAAAGGGAATGTTTTTGTGGTGTTCTTAGGACGGAAGAAGTTCCCGCGTTTTCAAACTTCTTTCCAGTCTTTGCTTTCTTGAGGACAAGCAAGAAACTAAGTCAAGGGGAGGGGGAAAGAACTTCCCACGTTTTCAAACTTCTTTCTCATTCTTGGTTTTTCTGTTTGCTCGAGAACAAGCAAAAGATTACATCTGGGGGAATTGATATACTGCGTTTTTATCGGTCTTTAACCCTTGTTTTCTATTGTTTTATTAAGTAAAAGTATGTGTTTTAGAGTCTTTTAGTCTGTTATGGAGTTTTTTCAGGTCATAAGACACATTTGGAGAAGATGTGGTGTTTTGAGTGAAAACGAGCATAAGGAGATGCAGAATCCTGCAGAAGCATCAGAAGTTTGGCTTCCTTTGAAAGACTTCCCTCCGTTGGATCGAGCTGATATTTAGACACAAGATATCCACGTGAGTTATCTTTCATTTGGAGGTGGTTTGAGGGCAATCGGAAAAGTAGTTAGGACGATATGACTATTTTACCAAAGCTATATCATTCTGGCCGAAAACAGAAGTGATCGAGCCATCAACTCCTTGATCGATTGATCAAGTATCCTGAGAAACTGCCGCTCAACCTGATGATCGACCTGCTAAGATTATGATCGAACATTTTATCTCTTGATCGATCGATCATCGATACTGCGAACAGAAAACCAGATTTTCCTTATTTTGTACCAGACGCGTTTTTAGCTTATTTAAAAGGTTTTTGAGAACTTTTAGGTAATCCTATTATTATTTTCAGCAACCACCCTTGTAACCTTTGAGGGAGAAGATCTCTATCATCCAAAACACCATTGGAGAAGATTTTTGAATCCTATTTGCTTTTAATTTCAGTTTAGTATATTATGTTTATATTCTTCTTCTTTGTTTGCTTTAATTCCATCATGTCTGACTAGTTTCTTATTAGGTTTAACAAGCCCACCATCGTGGCATTGTTTACATGCTTTTTATTTTTATTTTTGACATGTAACCAATCTTGTACGTTAATCCCTACCAATTTTCATTTTAATGAATATTAACATTCTTATCGAAAGAAAAAGCTAACCATAAGAAAATAAATAGCATCGATTCCTTCTTTTGATGAGCAACAACAACACTATATGAACCCACATTAAAAGCGTCCATTATTCTCAGTGTTGTTGTCATTCATGTGTAATTTCACTAAATTCAAGGGTCATTTAGCTATAAATGCAGCAGTTTTATGAAATTTAGTTTTAAGACATGATTTTGAAAAATTAGGAGCTCTTCAATCAAATGTATGGATATTACACCTAAGCTCCTACTAATATGTTTAATAAAATAAATAGAAAGTGGCAGATCAATGTAAGATATTAAAGGGACATATTCATTTATGATTTGTCAGGGAAATCTTTTGCAAAACGGAAATATAGTGACACATGAGATTAAAATATTATTAAAATTTAGATATGGAAATATGTTTAAGCGCATACAGGTTTGATATTTCATTTAACTGTATTTCTTCCCCAATTTTTCTTTTTCTTTCCTCTGTTCTCTATTGGAATGAGTAAAATTTGTAAAATACTTTACATCTTTTATATAAAAATAATAATTCAGATCATGCACGTTCACACAATATAAGGCATAAGTACTAGATTTGTTACACATTTACAGTTGGACAAAAGAAAATGTGTGGTAGTGGGAGATGGTTGTGCACCCTGTGTTAGAGTGGGAATAATTGATGAGTTGTTAAGTGTTACCAGTTGGGCGTCAATGAGATTATGTATTGTAGATTGCTTTAGAGATACACATGAGATTTTGTATTGTAGACTGCTTCAAAGATACATGTGTAAGACATTAACTATATTGATACATATGTACTAATTATAATTGGTGTGTAACAAGTTTGTGGTGTTATTACCTAAGGCTTCTTCGATTTTGTTGCAAGTATTCTTACATTTTGGTGCAACATGGCTTATTTCATTTTATTGAATGTGTACGCAAATAGTTATCTAGTAATCTGCAAATGTAAACACACATAAAATTACGATACATGTACACAACTGACTGGTGAAACTTAATCAATAGATCTAGTCTCAAACCTTAATGAACCGATCTAAGAGACAACAAAAAGGTAACCCAAAATAAGGGCTATGCAAATCTGAACACGGGTGGAGGATAACTCTTTTGGTAACTGTTAAACCCTAAGAGCAACATTATCAAGGGTTTCTTCTAAGAAACCCTTATACAATTATAATATTAATTTTTTTTTAAAAGATTCTCCAATCACGTGTTGACACGTGTCAAAAAACTCATCTCAAAGTTTCTTATTTAAGAAACTTTCTCTTTGGGTTTCTTCACATCTTATTATTTTATTAATATTTTTAGCTTAGAACCCCTCTTAGAGACCACCAATAATGGTGGTCTAAAGAGCTCCTAAAATAGGGGAATCTTCAAAAGAAAAAAAAAACCCAAAGAAATAGAATAATGAAATACACAATGACAAAAATGAAAAAATGGATCTTCACAAAATCAGAATTAAATTAAGATTACAAAAGACAATCGATCTTCATTAGAGAACAATCGTACATGATAAATCACTTTGTTGATTTATAATCCTTGCAAAAGAACTGCTTCTGTGATAGAGAAAATAAAATCTCAAACTCTGACACAATTGATTCCCTAGAACATAAGGATATAATGGACATATATGTACAACAGTCACCTATGTAAAAGACTAATGTTCAAAACCTAAATAACGTAAAACCTATAGCCACTCACCCAAATTTCACTAAATTCAATATCTATCAGTTAAACAAAATTGAAACATGTCAACTTTGTAATAGTAATAAAATACAAACTAAACATTAAATTGAAAAATAGATACAATCACACAATATACACTTTTCCTTTTTTAATGATAACTTGAACTTTGGTTTGCGATAATTTACATATACTTTTATAACTATTATATCTAAAGAAAAGTCTTTTGAGAGACTAAAACAACAATCATTTACATATTTTTTAGTGTTGCCAATATACAAATTTTCTTGCTTCACCATTAGCTTGATTCCGATGGATTACAACGTAACAAAAGCGACTTTGATCCTGTAATCAGTAAGAAAATCTATAAGAACAAAAGCCAAAAGCTTCATAAATGGCGAAAAATTCATAGTTCGGTTTCTCAGAGATTACCGATGTTTCTAAAAGGTTCACGCATTGTACTTACAACGACTTCGCATGAAGATATTCATCTACAGTGATAGGTTTAGCTCCACCATACCAATTGATCAGAAATATGTTAGAGATTTCGAGTTTAAAGAAGCGGAAATCGTGATCCTTAGGCCAATCTGCAAATGAAAAACTGATATAACATTTGCACAATAGTACACTAATCATGAATCTGTATCTTAAACTGATGAGAGAAGAATCACTTACCCATCATCTCTGGATGCTTTGTGAATAAAGCTTTTTTGGCTACTTTTGCTTCCTCAGATGTTTCATCCAATAGCAGCAACTAAGAGATTATATATAAAGGGAAAGACCAAAACATCAGTTATTTGCTTAGTGATCTTGATATGAGAACTCGATTTTCAGCAGTCATGTACCTTTCCAGTAAGGGTTAGTTTAGAGCACGTAGGATCCATTGGATCTCTCTTACAAGTTCCAATGGGAGATTCACTAATTGCAAGTGAAGCTCTATTGTCTTTTAATGCATTTCTTGCAGTTGGATCAAGGCTTGTTAAGTAAAAGTAAGGTATACCATTGCCTTTCTCAGGTAAACCATCACTAAATGATACAACATTCCTGCAAGAAACCGGATTTAGATTAGACCAAGGTCTCAATAATGTCAAAGCTCTCTACCAATGATGATTATAACAGAATAACAAAACCGATGATCAGAACAAGCTAGATTCATATCATCTGCCATTTGAGTGATTAATGTACTAAGATGGAAAACTAATGTATGAAACTTTCATATGTTTTGAAATGAAAACCACAACAAGAAAAACACATTGTGATTTGATTCATGAAAAAGAAAAAAGAAAATTACCCGAAGGGTGCGCCTTCATGATCAATTGATAGTGTGCTGCAAGAGAATTAAAATCAACAAAACTTAATTAGTAATTCACCATTGCTAAAATCACATTACCTTAGTGATAACTAGTTTGCAACTATTCATCAAAACAGACTCTAACAACAATCTCTTTCATTAACAAGAACTATAGTGTATAGTGATCAAATGATGATCCTTGTGTCAACTCTGAAATATCCTAAATCGTTCCAATTTCAAAAGCATCAATCATGAAGAAGTAAGTATATGTATTAAAGCTCAGGAACCTAACAATTGGTATCTGTGTCAAATCCCAGCAAAGTCAACTTCAATTTCAAAAGGATCACAAAGCTCAACGAAAGAAATCTCAGGAACCCAACAAAATTCATCAATGATAGGTATCAATCTGGTAAAAAAGCTACGAAACTTGCTTGCTGTCAAAAAAAAGTGCTAACCAATTTCAGTTTTAAGAGATTCAAGCTTAGTGAAAGTAAATCCATAGCAAACCAACTTTTTTAGCAATGATTGGATTCAAAGTTCAATCACCTAAAATCCCCAAAAATTAGATACCTGAGAACACCCCAAGTGTTGTGAGAGACAAGCCAACGAGCACTTGCGGCAAAGTCATGTCTATCAGGCTTGGAGATTGTAAGAATCCGAGCAGAAGAAGAAGAAAGTTGTAGAATTGTCAAGAGGAAGAAGAAGAAAACACGACAAAGATAGACTTGAAGTTCCATACTTTGTGTAATGATCAAAACGAATTTGACAGAAAAAAAAAAAAAAGAAAGAAGACTAAATAGAAAAAAGGAAGAAACTTTTTAATAGATAAACGAGACGGAGAGATGGGTTTAACGTTATTATTCTTATCTCTTTGGATCTCTCTTATCTTCTTTCTTAAATTCTCTGCGCAGTTTTGTCTTTAAGTTGACTACTTCACTTTAATGTATTGGTTCCTACTTCCTATAGTTTGTATATAGTTCAATGTATCATTGTATAAAATAAATGAATATAGTTTCCGTTTCAAGTTATTACCACATTATACATGTGGCATAACCTACCCGAAATCGCTTAATCTCTTGGGGCATGACTGTTTCAAATCTCTGTTGTCTTTACGGCAATTTGGAGGAATCAATAGACCTTAGGCTAGTTTTACTCTTTTGGTACATTGCTCTGTTTTTTTTTTTTGGCAGGGCAATTGTAGCTTATAACTGTATAGTTAAACTTTCATCTAATGATATTCACATTCATATCAAAAAAAAAAAGATACATGTGATAAAAAGAAACTGATCAATCATAGCAAAGCATGCAGTAAAGCTTGCACAGATGCAGGTAATTTTAAAGGCGAATGTGGAGTTTATCAACAACAAGCACCTTGCTACTGTGATTTGTTTAAATGTGAATGAATCCTATAAATACTATTATTCTGGAACAGTTTTTTTTGTTATTGTCAAATTTTTAATGATGTAAGAGTTAACTTTTATATCAAAGCTATTATTAAATGTCAAATTCTTCTCGGTTTACTATTAAATGATCAAGCTAATGAATATAATATTAAATGTTCGGTTTCTTCCCATTACAATAGGTAAAACTAAAAAAAGATTTTAAGATATGGATCAAAAAAGACTTGTTGATATGTTTTTAATAATATTTTACAAGGTAGACTCTAATGCAGTTAGCAAAATGTTGCATATTTAGCAAATCTATTTGAAAAACTATTTCCTTAAGAACAATAGGATAATTCGTTAAGAAAAGACAATGATATTGATAACGAAAGAGAAAACTTGTTCTAGTCAAATTCACATAGAAAGAGTTCTTACTTCTTTAACAAATACATCTCATCTCTAAATTCTAGTTTCTCTTCAGAAACCAAACCAGAAAGAAAGCTCTGGAGTTGTTGCAGTGACTTGTCATAAGCAGGATCAGCCACACAAAACATCTACAAGAAATTAAAAACATGAACTGATCAATGATCAATAATCAAGACAACAACATTGTAAAATCAGTCAGGTTCATGTCAGATTGTACCTTTAGACTGTTATGGATTCTATCTAGTGCCATGCTACCAAAATTTGTGAGCATTCCCATGATGAATTTCTGAAAAACATGGTTGAAATTCAATTTAGATTTCATATTTCTAGAGAAAGAAAGTTTCCTAAGCATTTATATACCTCGTAGATTGTCATTTCTTTGCGAAGTTGATCTTCCACAGAAGCGATCGATGTCTCACTCTCTTCATCACCTGTTAGAAGCTCCTCACCTTCATTCTTTCCAGAATCAGTTATGGATTCAACGAGCGTTAACACATTGCATTCTCCTGTAGATTCTTTCAGAACTCCCTAAGTGCAGAAAACTTGCAGATAAGCTTTTCCTCCATAGTAATGATTTAAAGCAGGAGACAACAATTACAGTATATACCTTGCTTATCCAGAAATTTACTCTTCGATTTAATGCGTCAATGGGTATCCCGATCACTTCAGCAAGATCTTTAGAGGTCCAACTGAAAGATTACATGATTTCTGTAAACATTTGGAAGAGTAAATGTCCATACTGATTGATTCCTCTAATTTTACCTTTTCTTTTCTTGAAATTGCATGATAATGGCTGCATGTGTTGGGGAGACCGTGAACTGCATAGCTCTGTCTTCAAATTGCAACTCCAACTGAATCCATCAAAGTTATATCAGAGAGAGATACATTTTTCAGTATCTGATTCACCCGATACCCCAAACACAAATAGTTCACGTAAACATTTACGCTAGATCTACCTTGACAGTGCCAAGATTTTTCTTCCAAAGTAGTTTGCGAGGGGTCTTGATTTCATGATATCGATCGGCATAAGCTGATAGCAGCTTGTCAATAGGTTCAGGTAGCTCTAGAGGTTCATCCTGAAATTCCTCCATTAATTCAATGAATGGAGGCGATCACAATAATCTATACACCTTATATTTGTAAGACATAATGGATGAAAAAGTGGAGGAAAGAACATATGAATACCTGAATTGGTGGCCAGAAGTTTGTTGAAAGTATAGTTGAGGTAAGAGTATCACCAGATAGTTCACTCTCTATTAACTTAGCGCCTAAACACAAACAATGGGCAAAGATGCTCAGCATCAGACAAGAACCTACCTTTCAAGAGTTAAACTGAGTACAATTCAGAAATATAAAAACCTGTTTGTGATGCTTTTTTAATGTTAGTGTTCACTCTCTTAGAATCAATCAAGTCATTTAGCATGATCTCACATCTTTGCATACTGGCTTCCCCAAAATGTATCTATTGGTATAATGAGAGAAGGTAAAAGTTAAATTTTAAATTTATACAAACAATCCAATTCTATGGCAAGTCGAACTTAAGAGGAATAAAGTAAAACTTGCCTTGAGAAGTTCGACAGTGCGTATCTCAGTATCGATGTCATAATCAGTCTTGTTAAGAAGCTTTTCCGCGAGCATAACACGATACTCATTTACTAATTGCTCTTTCGATCCAATTATATCAACAAGCATTCCAAGAATGTCTACCTTTCTCTGACTAAGGCTACCTTTTAAAGGATCAGCTTCCACAGGGTCTGGTTCCCAACTGAAGACAAAGCACGTTGACAGGTATCAGACAAATTGAATGAAAAGCAAGGTGATACCCAAATGGAGAACGAATGGTACCGAGAAGCATTGATCCAGGCCTGCTTATCATCAGTGTGAAAATCATCGTCAAAACCAACATTCTCTTGATTTTCTTCATCCCTCATTAATTCTTCAAGAAGACTATCCCCAGGGTTTCCGGAACCATTTGCATTCCCTCCACTACCATCTGTAAGCATAGTGACTATACACTTAATTGTGTCTTTCCGCCCTCGTAAATAGTCTCTAATTGGTTCACCCACTGCTTCGAGAAATACACCAGCTGGGTCTATTGCGCGAAGGGCTTTAATAGTAGATACATACTGATGCAATATATCATTGGTAGAAGCACCAGCAGTGAGCAAACGATATTTTAGCGAAGAAATAAAAGATTCAACTAGCTTAGAGTGCTGGCCAGTATATTCAAGACACTGTTTTAAGTCTTCAATCGCAGGAGAACTGTTGCATCGATAAAATTTCCATCAGAAATGCAAGATATTTTTACTTGTTGCAATATCTGAAGTAGGTCTCAAGTGAGATATGTGGGAAGAAATAAAACCTTTCAGGATAATCAACAATTATCTCAAATAACTTGGCTATCCTTAAATCTTGCAGTGTCTCATACGCAAAATATTCTAGGCGTAATTTCCACCTAACAATTCCTTCGGAAGGAGTCACCACTTTGGAAACGCTTGGAGATGGGCAACATGCCAGAGGGGTTGTGAGGTCAGATGATGTGGTACCATAGCTTACAGAATCACCGAGATACGAAAGAAGCGCATTGAGAAACTGTAGCGGGACTGTCTGAAAAGAGGAATTCAGATGTCAGGAAATTTCGAGTTACCAAAATGATTTGATGGTGCACTGAGAATGTAAGAAGCAAAATCTACCTGAATCCACTCTTTGATCGATTCCAAAACAGAAGTCCTGTAATCATCACCAGCCAGATCATGGACTTTCGCCTGCATAACATTGCCAAACAACGTACAATTTATATGTATAGTCACTACATATACCATGTTATAACTCTCGGTGACGCAGATGAAATCTCACATGCACAAAAATACCTTAAGAAGCAAAAAGATGGCAGATGCATAAGCATTTTCAGCCATAGATGTAAATCCAATGCTTCTAAGATCACGAACCACCTTCCCAATGTTCTTCACCAACTTGTCATGTCCCAAACGTTTTCCTTGGGAATAGCCTTCATCAACATCCATTTCTCCGTTTTTATATCTCAGTTTCTCGTCCAAATCCATACAATCATCCTCTTGTTCTTCACTACCGTCTACATCCATGATTGCACTTAACTCCTCCAGCCTTTGCTTAAAATACCAGTGGAGTATTTCTGAGAAACATAATAAAAGAGGAAGAATATAATAGTAATGATTGAACTTAACCAAAACAAATGGTCAACATATAAAACAAATTTCCAGGAATTAAACCAGGACATAACATTAATAATTACAAACGAACACACTACTGAACTATTGGCTGTTTGAATCAAACTAAACCGGAAATCAACAAAGAACAAGAAGTCAAAGATGGGTATACCAGGAAAATGCGGCGGAAGAGTAGTCATTAGAGTTGAAGACAACATCGACTGGAATCTCGAAAAAAGACTAACTCTTTCTGTATCTGACTTCTGCCTATCATCTGATGACTGTTCTTTAAACGACTGCAAAGCATGAGCCACTATGGACAGACATTTCTCATGATACTGCTTTGATATAGCAATTTCTTCTAAAGCCTTGCATAACACTACCTGAATCTCCTCTCCATAATTCTGTCCAAAGCATCCATATTAGTAAGCAAACTAAGCTAGTTTTAGAATATACAATAGCAAACAAACCATCAACCAAGCATTTCTATTCTTACAGGATGTTTCGTCTCGCTGTAAGCATCAAAATGATGCCAAAAACTCGATGCACCTCCCTTCTCAAAAGCTTGCTGAAACAAAAATGTCCCCATAGAGATCCATAAGAGAACAAACATCCTTCCTCCAAAATTTTTATTCAACACCAATTACTTCACAACAAAGCTGCTACTAAGTGGTAGGTTAAAGCTAATTCATTACCAAAATTGGTAAGCTACAAGAGACTCAATCCCAATCCTAATCTAAAAGAAAAATGCAGCATTTCGGTACATTACCTCAAGTGATATGAGAAAGTGGTCACGAACAAGAGAATCAAGCCCATACTTGCAGAGACAATACACATGAGACACGAACTCATCTTCGACTGAGGAATCTCCGGTTCCAGCAATGAGAGACTCCACAGTAGAGTAAAATCCATCGTAACTTTCTGTAATTTCCTGAATCGAATCTTCCGAGAGAGTTTCTAGAATGTCTAAATCGCACTCAGATGAACCTAATGATTCCATCTTCACTGCAGGTTTAAGTTACACAATTTCCCAAAACCCTATATATCTAGCACAGTAACTTTTCGGCTATCACTGTCTCCCTTGAGGATTACAAGGGTTTGGCTGCAATCACAAACACCATACTCAACTCACTTTAGGAAGATTTAAGTAGCAGAAGAAAGGACTGAAACGATCCCAAAGCTACAAGAAATCGCTTGAAGATTCATAGTGCTTGGAGGGTTTTGCGAAATTCAATATAGGAGGCGCAATTTCATCTCTTTTTCCTTGAATTTCAATATTGTAGTTTTCAGGTTCAGTTCCACTCACTTCATCTTTCGCCAAAACCGATTCAAAAATATTTTTTTAAAAAAAATATAAAATGATGAAATATTTCATAAAAACAAAAAATCGTTGATTAGTACTAATATAATTTAGTTGTTTTTTCTAAATTTATAACTAAGGTCTAAAAGAGAGAACCTGCTAGAAAATTAAAACCAAAAAGTAATTTTAAAAAACTAAAAAAAAAAAAAGACAAAAACTCGAAATAAAAACCTTGACATGAAAAAAAAAACTGAATCATAATTCAAGTGGATGACGAAACTTCCCAATGATTTAGTTCATCTCAAAAAATAAGAACTGAAAAAGTGAATGGGTAAAATTGATGAAATTGTTAAATAGTAATATAATTTAGTTATAACATTCTCTTAGAGACCACTATCATTATCATCATTTGCATTTTTTTCTTGTTAACTATTTTTTCTTAAAAACTTATTGAAAAAAATATGGTAATGTAAAAAGAGCACAATGATCATATTTCACATTCTTATGGCGTGTTCTAATATTATAAACATGTTTCGTGAACATAATGATAGGTAAAGATTTTGTTAATAGATTTGCAACATTTATAATTAAAATTACTCAAATATAATAAAAAAATATTTTTTAGTACAAATTAGATTTAATTTTAATATGGATATGTCTGGTTATCGGTTAAAAACATAATCAAATCAAAAATCAAAATTACTTAAATATTGGATTAAACAGTTCCTATTTAGTTTTGGGTATGTTCGATTTCAGTTTTTATATGTAGCTACGGGTGGTTTGATGGAAAGTATTTAAACGGTTTGGCTTCGGTTTGGAAAATTCAGATCTGGGAAATTTGAAATTCAAAAATAAATAACCGAATAGTAAATAATATATATTCGTTCGGTTTGGTTTCGGGTTCGGATTCGATTTTTGTAAATTTTTGAAATATAAGTTATATTTATGACCAAATTATATTTGTATTATGTTTTTAATAATAACTAATTAATTTTAGTTAGGATTGTGTATATTTTCCAAATACTAAAATCATATTTTTTATGTTTTTAACTAAGATATTAGTTATTTTCATGGATATTAGTTAGTTGTATTCGGTTTCACATAATTCAGGTTTGATTTAGTTTGGGAATGATTAATTTGATATTAAAAATTTCATTCCATTCAAATACATTTATATCGGTTCGGATTCAGTTTTGAAAATATGGATTCGAGAAATTTGGTTCGGTTCGAGAATTATGCCGTAAAGAAATATAAAGGTTGACCAAAAAACAAAATAAAACAAAAAACACGTAACGTGCTCTGGAGTCAAGGGCCTTTGACTCTCAAAATCAAAAACAAGTTTTTGAGGCTCCGTTTCTACTTAAATTCAAAAACATCCGGCAAAAGAATTCCAAACAACCTTTAAACAGATCAGATCATCTTGTCTTACGAATCTAGTGTTTGAATCGATATGTCTGAGGAGAAAGTCGTTGGCGTTATAATGGTTGGTGGTCCGACCAAAGGTAACATCTCTTTTAGATCTCGAGTTCTGTTTTAATAGAATGAATTTGGATTTTGGTTTTTGCTAATGTTTATTGATTTAGGAACTCGCTTTCGCCCATTATCGTTCAATACTCCGAAACCACTAATTCCTTTGGCTGGTCAACCTATGATTCATCATCCTATTTCTGCTTGTAAAAAGGTTTGATTGTCGCAGTTTTCTGTTTGATCCCTGAGAAATTTAATGTGGGTTAATCCCAATTTAGTACTGGAATGTAGGAAGAAGCTATGCACTTTGGAAATGCTTGGCATTATGATTTGAGCTGTTGTTGATTGTTCATAGCAAGTTTTTATTTGACATGGATTGTTTGTCTAATCTGGTTTTGTTCAAAATTAGTACTCTTATTGTCTCAACTTTGAAATGTTGCTTGCTCATTTCAGATTTTTTATTTTATTGAACATGGACAGATATCAAATCTGGCTCAAATTTTTCTGATTGGATTTTACGAGGAAAGAGAATTCGCTTTGTATGTCTCTTCAATATCTAACGAGCTGAAAATTCCAGTGCGGTAAGTTATAGCTCTTCTTTGGTGTCCAATGTACTAGCATAGAGCCTTCTCATACGTGTTCTTGTCATGTAGATACTTGAAGGAAGATAAGCCCCATGGTTCAGCAGGGGCTCTTTATTACTTTCGTGATAGAATAATGGAAGAAAAACCGGTTTGATTTCTGATGACATTCCCAATTCTAGTTCCTGTTTCACTCTGTCATTTCTTTTATGCATTTATATGCTAATTTTTTTTTTTCATATTGAACAGTCACATGTTTTCCTCCTGAACTGTGATGTGTGCTGTTCTTTTCCTCTTCAAGGCATACTCGGTAATCTCACTTTTATATCGTAAATCTGCTTCATAGTTTTCCTTTACTTAATGTGATGTAACTTCACGTTTTGGGTAGATGCACATCGAGGATATGGTGGTGTTGGAACTATGCTAGTTATCAAGGTTTATTGTTCTGATCGTGTTTTAGATGTCACAGAGGGAACAAATGTAAAGATAAAGGATTCATGAATTCAGTTCTTTTTTGCTTCAGGTTTCTGCAGAAGCAGCCAGCCAATTTGGAGAGTTGATAGCTGATCCTGATACTAAAGAACTCCTGCATTATACAGAGAAGCCCGAAACATTTGTAACTATCTACTAAAGTTTCATGTTTTCTTAATATCTTCACTGCTTCTGAAATTTGTTGAGCTTATAAAACTTCCTTGTTATCTACTCAATGCAGGTCAGTGACTTGATAAATTGTGGTGTCTATGTGTTTACCTCAGATATCTTTAATGCCATTGAAGCAGTATATACCCAAATAAGAGAGACATGTAAGTATTCATTATTGGCCTATATATCTCAAAAACTTTCAGTATTATCAATTAGAGATTTGCTTAATTATGTACATGATCATTTGGCAGCTAGCAATTACCAGATATCGAGCTTTGATCACTTCAAATCCACTGCAAGGTCTGTTTCTACTGATTTTGTCAGATTAGATCAAGATATATTATCACCTCTTGCTGGAAAGAAGCAATTATACACATATGAGAATAAGGATTTCTGGGAACAGATTAAGACTCCAGGGTAAGTTGGTGCTAATAATTATTTCAATTGTTCTTGGATCAAACTCTTTGTGCTAACTGCTAACGAAATGTTTTGAACAGGAAATCTTTGAAATGCTCAGCTTTATATCTTTCCCAATACCGCGAAACAGCACCTCATCTTTTGGCCTCAGGAGATGGTACTAACAGGAAACCGATGATAGTTGGTGATGTTTATATCCACCCATCTGTAAAAATACATCCAACCTCAAAGGTAAAAAGGAATTGATCTCATGAAGTCTTGTTAACAGTCTCATGTAATCTGAAAATGACTCTGTTAAATTTCTTGGAACAAGATCGGTCCAAATGTATCAATCTCAGCAAACGTTCGTGTTGGATCTGGTGTAAGGCTTATCAACTGCATAATCTTAGACGATGTTGAAATCAAGGTAACTTATTTTAGATTCTTAGTGTCCCTCTGTTTACAAATCCAAAAGAATTGTTTCCTAATGTTCGAATCTGATTGAATGCAGGACAATGCTGTTGTTATAAACTCAATCATTGGCTGGAAATCTTCTATAGGTAGATGGTCAAGTGTTCAAGCTAGTGGAGATTATAATGAGAGGCTTGGGATTACTATTCTTGGTAATTTCATTATTTCTCTTAATGCTTTTTGTTCAACGAATAAATCATTCTCTTTCTGATACATTTGTTTCTGTAGGTGAAGCTGTAACTGTGGAAGATGAAGCTGCAGTCATAGGAAGCATTGTTCTCCAGAACAAAACTCTTAATGTTAGTGTTCAAGATGATATAATCTTGTGATTTATCATGATAATTATTGCTTGGATTTTTTCTTAATTGAAACTAAAAAGGAACTACAGATCTGACTCTTACTTGCATTGAGTTCGCAGGAATAGATTTTGCGTTAATCGAACTATAAAAGATTTTGTAAACTCTCAATGTTTGGTTTTATATAGTAGAAAGATTTGGGACTCTGTTTCTTCTTCCTATTTTTCATTTAAAAGAGAAAAAAAAAATACGGATACTCTTAGCGGGCCTAAATTGGGCTTAAGCGGGTCAGAAAATACGGTTAATTAAGGCGAATAAGTAAACCGGAATATACACTCAGCTCTCAAACTTGGCTTCAACAAACATTCTTATTTTCCATCATCGAGTTTTAGGGTTTATCGAGTGTAAGTGGAGGAGACATTTCTCAAATTCGACTGTAATGGCTGACGAAGATTACAACGAAGTCGATGATTTTGGGTATTTTCTATCTTACACTCTCTCTTGATTTTTATGTCTGTATCTTTTTGCTCGATTTTTCAAAGGATTCTATATCTTCTTCTGGAAGAATCGTAAGCGATTAAGCAATTGAAGTAATTGTTTCTAGATTTAAAGTTTATTCCTGAGATTCTTCGATGAGATTTTGCGTCAAGCGGAAGATAATTGTTTGTTTGGCATTAAGTATTCATTATAATCGATTATAGATATAAAACCCTAATTTCATGGTCGATGTATTGTGAGAAAGATACATTCTGAATTCTCTGAGATTAGTTGGGAGTAAATTTGAAGTGATTTTGTGATGTTGTTTAACACTGTTTTGATTATGAATCCTTCATTGGTGGTTCAAATTGTTGATATAATGTGTTGATTCAATTGCAGATATGAGGACGAACCAGTAGAGCCTGAGATAGAAGTAAGCTAGAATTTCTTCTTTGTAGAAGAGATAGTGATATTCTTTATTACAACTTTCTATTAAGGAGTAGAATTTTGGTGAGTAGGAAGGAGTAGAGGAAGATGCAGATCTCAAGGATAACGATGATATTAACGGAGAGCCTCTTGAAACTGATGATAAAGTTGAAACAGAACCTATTCAACGCCCACGTAAAACATCCAAGTTTATGACCAAATATGAACGTGCACGTATCCTCGGCACTCGTGCTTTGCAGATCAGGTCCGGTTCTGCCTCTTATAATATATATCCTCATCTTATATCTTTTGCTTGTTTAGAACTATCATCATGTTTGTAAACCTCAGGGTACTGAGAAAAATGGTTTGTTTCATTTTCATATTACAGCTCGAAATTTTGATCCTTTTATGTTGTTTTTGGCTGATACAGTATGAATGCTCCTGTCATGGTTGAGCTAGAGGGTGAGACTGATCCACTTGAGGTGCTACCTTCTTCTTGACATGTTTCATTTATCAGTAAACTTATGCATGTATTTATAATTGAGATAAATTGTAATTTGGCTTCAGATTGCTATGAAAGAGCTTAGGCAAAGGAAGATACCATTCACTATTCGACGCTATCTACCTGATGGGAGGTGAGATTGCAATAAATCACATCAAAATTTGCAGCTCTTTTGTTACTTTGATCTGTACTTTTCTTGTGACTTACTTATGATTCTGAATCAGTTTTGAGGAATGGGGAGTTGATGAACTGATCGTGGAAGACTCGTGGAAGCGTCAAGTCGGTGGTGATTAATAATCTGACCAGAAGCAAAAATCTATGTGTTTTGGAAGCTTGTTTTGATCTCATATGGATGATGATCTTCGGATATTTCAGTAGAACTGCAAATTAGTGAAGTCTATGTATATTGCCGGTTTAGTCTTCGTTTTAAACTGAACCAATTTACCTCAGAATGGGGAAATCAGTAATCAGAAAGTTTTTTTTCTTTTGTCATCTGAATTATTAATTAACCAAAGGGAACCAAAACATAAATACAAGGTAAAAATTACATAAGCGATAAATTCGGTTTAATATTCTATTTTGCTCCGGTTTAATTCGGTTTATAAATCCGTGGTTAAATGTCGGAGTAAACCCATAAAATCACAAAAACTAGATTTTGAGGAAATTTCCTCCGGCGACTAATCGGAAGACTGAAAGCTTCCGCATCAACAATGGCGGATCATCGTCATAATCATCATCTTCACCAACATCGACCTAATCGAATTTCATTACCATCACCAACAATCGGAAGAACTTACCCTTCTTTTCCTTACACTCCTACTCCAACTCCTTCCAAAACCCGTCTCTCTTCCTCTAGATCGATCTATGGCAACAACAACAACACTAAATCATCACTTTCCTTTCTCTTTCTCATCCTCTTCTCTCTTCGATCTCTCTACTCTCTTTTACCTTTCCTTCGTTCTTCTCCATCTTTCTCTCTTTTCCCTTTCTCCTTCCTCGTTTCTCTTCTCTCTTTTCTTTTCTCACTTTCTTTCTCTCTTATCTCTTCCTTTTCACCTTCAAAGAAAGTCCCATTTCTCCGTCACCAGAATCGTTCCATTTTTACAATTTCATCTCTTTCCCCATTTCAATTCAGAATCTTACTCGCTAAATCCTTCCTTCTTGCTTTCGTCTTCCTCCTCCGTTTCCAAGCTCTTCGTTACTGTAGTGCTGCTGCTATGATATTAGCTGAACTTTCAGGTACAGTCTCCGCCAGAGTTTTATCCGGCAATAATGGTGAAATTGGGTCATCTAAGGTTCGTGGCTTTTGCCTTTTGTTTGCCGGATTATTGTTGTTATCAATCAGCTGGGATCGTGTTGATTGTTTCCCGTTTTCTTCTCTCGAAAGTTGGAGTTTTTGGATTTACCCAAAAGAGAATTGTATAAGAATCTGGCCTTTGTTGCTTCCATTCCTATCTGGGTTTTTAGGTTGTTATGAGAAAGTTTCAATGAATTGGGTTGAGATCAAACACTTAGATCAGAAACGAGTTCGATTACTGTCTTTGTTTATAACCACTTTGTTGTTGTTTCCACTAGCGATTTGGAGTTTCTTGTTCTCTGGTAGTGAAGATGGTGTCTCCATTGGGAATTTAGGTTGGCCTTTAGCTAATACTGCTGTATTTGGAGTACTATTGAGTGAGAATTACAACGATGATAAGTTTTCGAGCTCGAAAGACTCTGAGAGGTTGTTTCTGGTTACGTTTTTATGTACCATTGTGTTGGAACTCTTCTACTTTCCTGAGCTATCTCTTTGGGGATTGTTACTTTGTGGCTTGCTGCTTTATGTTGCTGTAAGGGAATTGGACTCTGTGTATTCAGATTATCAAGAGATTGGGATGGAATCGCCTGAGTCGTTTTCTACCATGTTTATGAAGCCTATTCGTCATATTTTGAGCGAGAAGAAATCTAGGAAGATTGCATTGTTTCTTCTGATTAACACGGCGTATATGGTTGTTGAGTTTGTGGCTGGTTTTATGAGCAATAGTCTTGGATTGATCTCAGACGCTTGTCACATGTTGTTTGATTGTGCTGCTTTAGCAATTGGGTTGTATGCGTCTTATATCTCCCGTCTTCCTGCAAACCATCAGTTCAACTATGGCCGAGGTAGATTTGAAGTGCTTTCTGGTTATGTGAACGCGGTGTTCCTTGTTCTGGTTGGAGCTTTGATTGTGCTTGAGTCAATTGAGAGAATCTTGGATCCTCAGGAGATTTCTACGAATAGTCTTTTGGTTGTTTCGGTTGGAGGGCTTCTCGTGAATATTGTCGGGTTAATCTTTTTCCATGAGGAACATCATCATGCTCATGGTGGATCTGGTTGCTCACATTCTCACTCACACCAATCCCATAGCCATAAACACGGAGAGCATCATGAACATGATGATGATCATCATCATTCACATACCCATGAACTCAAGGAGTGCAATCACGATCACGACCATGATCATCATTCACATACCCATGAACACAAGGAGTGTAACCACAACCACGATCACGACCATGAGCATCATTCTAATCACAAACCTGAACAAAGTGAAAAGAAAGAGCATCGCCACATTGACCACAACATGGAAGGTATCTTTCTTCATGTTTTAGCAGATACAATGGGTAGTGTTGGAGTTGTGGTATCAACACTCTTGATCAAATACAAGGGCTGGTTAGTTGCTGATCCAGCCAGCTCAATCTTCATCTCTATTCTCATCATTGCTTCAGTCATTCCGTTACTCAGAAACTCTGCAGAGATTTTACTGCAAAGAGTCCCCAGGGCTCTTAGGTACGATCTGCGAGAAGCTATGCAAAACATACTTAAGACTAAAGGTGTTTGCAGTATCCAGAGACTGCATGTGTGGAGTTTCACGAACTCAGACGTCGTGGCTACTCTCCATCTCCTTGTATCAGCAGATTCAGACAAGACTGATACTAAGTTGCAAGTCTCTCGTTTGTTAGAGGATGCAGGAGTAAAGGATTTGACTTTGCAGGTGGAATCTGTTAACTCATAATAATTGACACTGGAGACGCAAGTTTGCTGGTGCTTCTTTGTGCTGTAGGCCTTCTTGATCATAACTATCTTAGAAACCCGAAGTTAATATAAAATTTTACAATTTTGTTGTTAAAAAGGAACTTATTATGCAATCTTAGGATGTACACAACATTATATTCCATAAAGAGTGAATTAGAAATGGAAGATACATTTCTGAAAAGAACCTAGCCTTGTAACTTGCATAAACTTCTCCTAATCTGATATAGTAGGAGACAAATATTCTTGTGCTTGCTTAATCATTTAAAATTACTTTACTAATTTTATAGTCATAAAATATTTTCTGAAACATAATCCAATAACACATTAAAGAGTTGGAGAAGTTGTCTGACTTCTTCTGAGTTTGGTCTCATCACATCTAGAATTCGACTTCACTTAAAAAGATTTTAGAGCTGGATTAAATTAAGTTTGGGCTATGGATCGATAGTCTTGCCATACACTTGAAATAGAAGAATTCGAAAAATTAACTCGCGTAACAGAGATTTCAATGAGATTTTGGACGCGTATGAGAGAGGAGACAAGTTCTATCTCTACACTGGAAGAGGACCTTCATCAGAAGCTTTGCATTTGGGGCATCTAATTCCTTTCATGTTTACTAAGTAAGTGAGACCATTGTATCCAATCAAGCATTTTGAATGATTTATTGTAAAATGACAATTATTCAAATACGTCCTGGGTCTTAAAGATCTTACTTGTCCTTTATGCTTGAAATGCCTTGCAGATACTTGCAAGAAGCTT
>OVAX01000163.1:0-63766 GCA_900406405.1 Lepidium africanum
ACTCTCAATCTCCATTCTCTAAATCTCTCATTCTCTTTTTTGTTTCCGCAAAATCTAACATTTATTTGTTTGGTGTGGTTTAAGAAGATGATGGTAGCTAACAGCTTCGATCTATGGCAAAAGGATGTTTTTTTCTCCGCAGCCGAGGAGGTTCAAGAATCTGCCGATATGTATGTTCCGGATTCTTCATCTGCTTATGTTGATTCCTATGGTTTTGTGTAGCTTTTGATGTGGAAATCGGATTTCTAAGGAGAGATAATGTTTTTGTTTCATAATTAGAATAGTTTTTTGGGTTTCGTTGGCTTTGTTATGATTTAAGTGAGGAATTTTGTGCATTGGTTTTTGTATTTTGTGTATGTGATCTAAGTTAGCTTTCAATTTCATGGCAATAGGTGAAGGAATAATAGAAAATTCAATGTGTTCTTATTCATTTTGTATTTCCAAAATGGAATCTGCGTATAGGTTGTGGATTAAAGAGAAGAGAGAAAGTCGAAAATCTATAGATTCTGATTCTGCATAAGTTAGCTTTCAATTTCATGGCAATAGGTCAAGAAGAAAAAGAAAAAATATTCTGATTTCAGATTTCTTTTAACTGAAACCTTTTATGGAACTTGGAATCTTAGCTTTATGGTCTCCAATTTTAGTAGCATTCGTTATCGTTGTTGTAATGGTCATGTACTTGGAATGAGAAATATAGAAGTGCATTCAATGGTGCCATATTAACTGGATAGAGAGTTCTTCTACAATATTGCTTCTTGTAAGATTGCTCTTAATTTTGATTGTAGTCTGAGGCACTCGAGTTTTGACTCATAGAATTGATTAGATGAGCAACAAACTAGTTCTCTTTCGTCTACTGAATCTTCTCTGATCTTACGTGAGCAGGGTTTGATGCATTTGAAGTATAGATCATGATTCGCAAAGGCATGAACTTGTTATGTATGTGTGCCCTATTTTTGACGTCATTGAAATTTTATTAACTCATATAATTATGGAATACTCCACATCCGTTTCATCCTCTGAAACTTTTGAATCTACATAGAAACATTGCCGTAATATATATATATCTTACAAATCCCCTGTAGTTTTGGAGTTCCTCCTTCTATTTAATAACGAATACTATAAATCACACACCAATCACAGTGTTATGTTATGCAGGCAAGTACATTTTTCCGAATTAAATGAAGAGAGTTTGTTTTGACAAAAAAAAAAAATGAAGAGAGTTTGCTTCTGTTTAACGTCATCTCTTTTTCTTCTCATCTCTTTAACGTGAATTGTGACAAGTCTCTCAGAAATACTCCAAATTGTAATAATAAAACCTATCTTTATTCTCTTCCGAAAATGAAAAATTACCTCAAAGGTCGAAACGGTCTTGATAGTGAAGTGAATGATTTTTCTCATTCGCAAAAAAAAAAATACTAAGAAAAATGCCAATTGTACTGTAAGAGATGCCTTGTAACATTACATCATAATAATAGTATAATATTAAGAATGGTCTAACAACTTTTGACATTTAATAGTGGTTATTTTATTATTGTTGCAAGTGGCTTTACTATGCACACAATAATATCTTGGTGAACTGACGAAAAATGTGTACAGTTTGAGATTTTGTGTTGGTTAGGTCAATGTATATAAGAAGGTATCTTACTTGTGAGTTTGTTTTGTTATTTTTGGGTTGATGAAGGAAAAACGGCTATTTTGATCCAACATTATGGTGACAAATGAAGAAACTATGAGACAGATTTGTTTGACTCTTTTCTTTTGACCACAATCTGATTTGCTCTCATTATCTCACTCAAAAATCGAATCAACAACAGTAATGAGAATTTAGCTTTTGTTGTTATCATAAGCTGCTTGTGAATTTTGCATGAGTCATTTTCAATTTTTAAATACAGACCAAACAATTTACTGAGCAACACAAAACGACCTCGTTTAGAAAACAAAAAGACTGGAACGACACCGTATTGAGAAGAAGAAGAAGAAAACAGAACATACTTATATAAAAAAAACAGTGATTTACAATTTTGGCGGCATGGCGAATCAGTCCTCTACTTCTCCCATCTATTGCGTTTCTTTTAATCAAGATAATATGTAAGTCTTTTCTTTTTCAAACGGAAATTGCAAAATCATTGAAAACGAATTCGATTCCTCTTTTAGATTTTCCAGGAAATTTGTTTGCTTTTTCTTTTTTTTGTCTTCTCAGATAACGTAACACAAAAGCTACCCTTTTGTTGATCTTGTTGGCTTCTCGATTTTTGCAGTGGTTTTGCGATTAGTTGGAACTATTCCTTCAAGATATTCGATTCCAATACCGGAAGACTCTGCTATGAACGAGGCAAGTCTTTTCATTATTCACTTTGACTCTCTGTTTATTTTGGTTCTGCAATTTCAGGGTTTGAACCAAATGACCTATCATTCGTTGTTTGTGTCCTTACAATTGAAACTTTATGCGTTTATAGTTGATGGGTTTGGAAGATAATTTGATGAGATCATAAGTATGAGCTGATTTTGAAGACTAGATTATCAAACACTTATTAATGTTGTATATTATAGGTTGGATAGTGTCTGAATACTGTAAAACCTGTGGAAAGCTAATGTAATTGGCATAGATCTATCCTACATTTACTTCAAGCTAAAATTTGATCTGAAACTCTGGACTGAAGTTGTTTGCTTTTTTACTTACTTGTTGCTGGAGCTTTTGTCATTGTTGAGATGTTGTATAGCTCAGATCTACTTGCCCTTGTTGGAGCTGGTGAACAGGTTTGTGTGCGTGATAAGAATTACTGGATTATCAGATATTATCTTCTATGACTAAGGAAATTTTTATATCTAGGCTTCTCTATCTCCGAGGCGTCTTTGTTTATTCAAGACCACAACGGGTTCCCCTCTTAGGGAATTGAATTTCTTACCTTCTATACTTGCTGTTCTTGTGAACAAGAAATGTTTTCTCTGATGTTTTTACTTTATTTTTTTCGTTTTTTCTTTTAGTATTGAGTTCATGGTGCTGTGATTGATTCTTATTCTGACTTGGTGTTGTGCTGCTAGAGAAAACATTCGTTTACGATTTGAATACTCTTGTTATGCTCGATATCATTGACACCGTCCCAAATCCAAAAGGTAGCTCATGAAGTTTCCTTTATTAGGCTTAAACTGTAAAAGTTCACTGTAAAACAGAAAAATAATGTCTATCTTTGATCTGGTCTTTCCGCTTTCTCACCATGTCTTGAAGGCTGCTATTTAGCTGTTCCAGCTAGTGTGACAAAAAGGTCTGTTTTGGTTTATAACGTCATGGATTTGCAGTCTCACAGTAAGCTTTACTAGATGCTTCACCTATTATTGCAAAAGAATTGTGATTTCTGAGTTGCCCACGAAACTCAACTATTACCTAACTCATTTTCTTCTTCTGTCTGCAGTCATATAGTTTCTGGAGAGGAGCTTACCCATCTACAATATATTCACTGTCTTTTGGACCATCGACACAGCTTCCGGATGTATTGATTGCAACGAGTTCTTCAGGCTCCATTCATGCCTTCTCTTTGAGTTTAGCCATAAACCAAAGGTGAGGATTAAGAATCACTCTCTTACCTTCTTAACACATTAGTGAGAGACCTAACAGTTTTCAGAGTCTATTTAGGAGCAAAAGATCTACTAGCTTTCTTGGATCAGTTCTTCCGGACAGCTAGATCCAGCTCATCATCACGTGCTTCAAAACACCATTTCTTCAGGAATTAGGAGGTGAAGGCTATTCTCTTTTTGACATTACTAATGACCTATTAGGCTATATCACCCAAGAGGTTCATTGTTCGAATCTTGCTTGTGTTTACAGTCATGCAGTGGTTAGGAAGATAGACAAACTTGAAGGAACATCACCTCCATCTCTGTTCATATCTCTTAGGTAGGATTTAAGGATATCTCCAATGTGAATCTGCGATTATATGACAAGTTTTGAAACAGAACGAGCTTGATGATCTTGCGTGTTTCTCATCCTTTGCAGAGAGCTACGCCTCCGGTATCAGTGATTACCTATAATGGATATTTCCAGGAGTATACATTAAGTATCAATGACAAAAGTTAATCTTTATGGACACTGGAACGTGAATCCAATCTCTTCTCGATGAGTCCATGACCACCGGGTGATCGATGTATAAACCACTACCAAAGATATACATACAAGTACACGGCAACATTTTTGTATATAACAATATGTAGTTTTGGGTTCGCTAAGGATCTTTTCTAGAGTCTCAATGTTCTTTGGTTGTTCTCAAATGTTATTAGTTTCGTGATATTTCTGTATCGTACTCTAGATATGTGTTCAAGAAACGAAATACAAAAGTGTTTCTCTATAGAGTTTCCATCATTTCCTTAGCCATGTGTCGAATGTTCTCAATTTTGAAACTTGGGCTTTCAATTAAAATCTTAAAATTACCAAAAATATTCACAAATAAAGTCAAAATTTGATTTAGTCAGTTCTAGTCCTTGAAATGTCTTTAAAAAAGTCTTTTTTTAACCAAAATAATTAATATCTATAATTAGATTTCCTGAGGTTAAACTTTGATTGAGAGATTACCTGTGGTTGTGGACACTAAGGAAATGTAGTAATGTAAAACCAACAAACGAATATTGTAGTAGTGAAGCCCAATATTGCAAAAGAGGTTGGTAATTTGATAAGGCCCAATCTCAGAACCACATTCACCTCAATGAACCACCGGTTAATGAGCTAGATTTGGCCTTGGTAGATACAATTGTATTTACTACTTAGTTGTTGAGACTGAAACAACAACACTAAGGTTGTGGTTAGGAGAGGTTGACATTAGACATAGTCACATATATAATTATGATTTAAATTATAGTAGTAATTAATTAGTTGAGAATTTGCTATCCATGCGTTACACATGCCCCCACCTTCACACCCAAATATCTCCTACTCTCAACTAATTAAAATAAATATAAATTGCCGTTGTGTTAATTATTTGTAACAATCTCAGAAATGAGTCATTAGCATTTGACTTGTGTAAATAATGAAATAATGAAGACAAACAAAATAAATAAGATTAATGTATCTGATTTCCATTGCTGGCAAACAAAATCGATGTTGGGGCAAATGGGTGGGGCCCAAACCCGAGGGACATTCTTGATGTTTTTCTTTGGTTTTAACACAAAGTAGCAATCTCCTGCGGCTAAGACTATGTAGCTTTACAATATCTTCCAATGAAAATAAGCCACGTACAACTAATGCAGGCTTCATTTCCGTATCTTCAACTTCCATTAACATAAAAGTGAAGAAGCAAAAAGATTGATTTATTAAAAAAATATAATAATAATAATAAAGATAAAAACCGGAAAGCTGGAAAAATCAACATTCCTTCTTTTATGTAAAAGCAATTAGAAGAAGAGAAGTAAAGAGAAGAGAAGAGAAGAGAAGAGAAGAGAAGAGAAGGGAGCAGAATCTTATTTGGATTTTAATCGGAGAATCTATTCCGACGGAATTTTCGGTTTTAATTTGAGGGTTTTTATTTGTTTGGTGTGGTTTAAGAAGATGATGGTAGCTAACAGCTTCGATCTATGGCAAAAGGATGTTTTTTTCTCCGCAGCCGAAGAGGTTCAAGAATCTGCCGATATGTATGTTCCAGATTCTCTGTCTTGTTCGTTCTTCATCTGCTTTTTTTGATTCCTATGGTTTCGTGTAGCTTGTGATGTTGAATTCAGAATTCTATGGAGAAATAGGGTTTCATTTAGAGTAAGATGGTTCTCTGGATTCTAGTAATTCTTATTTGGGAATAGTTGGCTTAAGTATGATCTAAGTGAGGAATTTGTGCATTGATTTCTGTATTTTGTGTGTTTGATCTTAGTTAGCTTTCAATTTCATGGCAATAGGTGAAGGAATATGAGATATCAAATTTAGTTTTTAACTTGTTTCTGTTTTCTCTTTATTGTATTTCCAGAATGGAATCTGCATATAGATTGTGGATTAAAGAGAAGAGAGAAGGTCGATTATCTGTAGAATCAAGCGAGCTCTGCAAAGAACTCCAAGCAGCTTTGAGCACAGCAAAATGGCAGGTATAGAAAAAGCTTTACGCAATAATGTTATTTTGATCATTCCCTGGTTATTTCATGATTCCTCATGAGTGTGTGTTGTTTGCAAATTTGGTTAATTTGTTATGTCTTGAATCAGTTGGAAGAGTTTGAGAGGGCAGTGCGGTCGAGTCATAGACATTGTCGAGATGACAATACGTTAACCAGGCATAAACAGTTTGTCACGGCTATTGAAAACCAGATTTATCGAGTGGAATCTACTCTGCAAGAGGCTTTAAGTGAAAACGGAAAACAACCTTTGCGTTGGGTGGATCTTAACAAAGAAGAGCGTGATGACCTTGCTATGTTTCTATCTGGATCTTCTCAAACTTCTGAGAGTCCTAACAGTGATAGCATCAACTTGAGGTATTCCACACCAAATTCCTTAGCAGAAATTTCACGTGCGATGAATGGCAGAAAAGAAACTAGATGTTATGGTGACAGTCCTGATTGTGTGATAGACATTGAAGAAAGTGGAAGTCCGGAAAGTGCAGATGCTATAATCCGTGCACAAGCAGAGAAAAAAGTTGGTACAAGAAGAACATGGAGTTCACCAAATGTACCGAACATCACTGCATTGAGGATTAATGTTCCTGCTAATGCAAAAGAAGAAGAGAGGGAGAAATTGCTGTCACAGATTGAAGCCACTCCTAAAGAAAAAGGATCAAAACCTCTGTTTTTGTTGCAGAGATGTCGTGATTATAACCAGGTTAGCTTCTGCAATCAGATCATATGTACATTATTAAATCAGATCATAACAAAGTCTTGCTTATCATTCTGCAGCTCTTTGACAGACTCAGTTATTATCAAAGGCGGTTTCGCGTTCCATTGAGCCGCCCCATTAAACTCATTCTTTCCTTAACTCTAATCTTGTTTCTTCTATGTGAGTCCCTCTTCTTACAGTTCTCATGAGTTATAAAGCACACCATTGTTCCATCACTTTCTCTTTAACCGAACCAATTTCTTTGTTTATTCTCTGGTAGTTTCCTTTCGATCATATTCATCATGAGAACTCAAACTGTGATTCCGGGAACTCTCAAACAAAATTTGACAGGTAATTAGTATTTGAGAATCTTTATCGTAACTTCAAGTTTTCTTAAACAACCTCTCAATGGTACATCCTTCTGGATCTTGTAGGATTTGTATACAGATTATTGAGTAATTGTGCACACAAGTTAGATGCTACATGACTTAATGTCCTTCAACAAGGAAGAGAGGTTAAAAGCTTTGTCAAGAGCCAAAGAAGAAAAGCCAGCTTTTTGACATTCTCTTATCCTCAGGAGAACATATAAAATTTGTATTTGTAAATTTTTATTAAATCAATTTGTGAAACTTAAAGCTACGCTTCGTCAACTTTAGACGTGTATGTGAAGAAGACCAATGCTTGTCGTGTTCAGTAATATCTCCAGTATTTATTTGTCATAGATATTATCTTGGAACAAACAATCTTTCGTCCCTTCTCACTTATGTCGCAAGTCTCTGGTTCGAATCATTATGTCTTACTTTCTCTTAAAATGTTCATTGTAGTTGACATGTGAATTTCTTTCATCACTACGTTCAAATCTTACTTTGTGTCTAAGAAATGGAATTTTTGAAAAATAGTATAGTGAAAATCTGACTGAAACTGACTAGTAACTTGACTGATACTTGTCCTCTTTTCTTGGAGTTTATGTTGGATCAAAGTCGCAAACAAGATCTATAAACTAAACAACACACAACAGAGACCTGAACCAAAGATCCAAAGACCGGACGGAACTGGGAGAAGAAGCTGGCGTAGGCATTAGGAGAAACCATGAAAGGAGTGGAACCAGCTTTGACGAAAACTAGCCAATCATCTTCACCTTCTCCGTTCCCAGTCAAGCTCCACCACAGATCTGATGAGCCAAAGGACGCCACGAGCGCGTCAATGGAGGAATCGTGAGCCGGAAACCAGAAGAGGATGGAGACGGGAGAGAGAAGCCTTTTCCCGGCGGCGGTAAGACGGCCAAACCGCCGAGAAAAAAAGATCAGTGCCGAAAAGTAAATCTTCGAGAGAGCAAAAGAAGAGGAAAACTGGCTTCGATTAATAAATTAGGAAAATTTATATGCAAAAGTTTTTTATAAAATCGTCAAATACTAGGCATTAAATCTAAAGGATAATATTGAAAAATAATACTAAGAACTCCGAATCATAAAATCGTAACCTAATTAAAAGTATAAACTAAATTAATATCATGATATTAAGTAGTATGTTATGAACACATGAATATGGTGAAATTATTTGTGAAGGGAAAAAGTATAATGATTTAGATTTCTAGAAGTCTCTGGACCAAAAGAAAGGTGCATGTCACAGTCTCTAAGATGGAATTTTGATCATAGCTTCTATCAACCATGAATTTCAAAGCACAAATAAATGCTAAGAAAAATGATATAATTTCTTGTCTAAATCATAAGAATCGACTAGTCTCAATGGAAAAAGTAAGCAATAAATTTTTTTCATATCCTTCTCGTGCTCTTCTGATCATCATTCATTCCTCACCTAACCAATTAAATTTCAGAAACAATAACATAAATAATAAGAGAAGATTATTGAGAAATATATTTCAAATTTTCAAACAACAAACAAATTCTATAATCACTATATATGTTCAAAAAATATAAATACACAAAAAAAAAACATAAAGAACAAAGAAAAAGCTGTGAGGAAGATATATTATGGTCCATTAACTGTATTTTTTTTGTTTCTTGTCTTTAATTTTCTTTTGTAGGATATGCAGTTTTCTTTTCCTTTTTTGTCACTTAGGATATGCAGTTTAAGTTTTGATATTATGGTTTGTTTCTTGAAACACGATTTTTTTTTAAAAAGAAACTTTATGAAAAGAAGATATAATATGGTCCAAAGTCCAAACTAGTATGAATTCACCAAATAAACTACAATATTGAAATTCCTTCACAAAAATAAATTACAATATTGTATTTTTAAAACTAAATTCTATCCTTCTCAGTCAACGGCAAACACACTAATCTTGAGGGATACTAATGTAATAATCTACGGATGAGGAACCCAAAACGGTGCCGTTGCAGCGACGCTTGTGGGCTCTTTGCAACTTAAAGCGTTAAGAAACCTCCAAGAACGAGACGGTGACGGCGATCGAGATCTCTGGTTTGCCGGTGATTGAAAGAAAGCCGGAGGCACATTCCGACGAATCTGACGACTCTTAATATCTTTTAACTCGATCTCCGGTGGAAACTTAACCATTCCAAACATGATCACATACCATCTCGGTCTTACACTTTTTCCAGACGACACCGTTTCAACCTTCACCGTGTTTTTGGCCGGAGATAAACTTTCCGGTGGGGGAGAATAAACGTTAGTTTGATCACGTGAGAGCTTACGATAATCTAAAGAACGGCTTGTCCTCATAGGTCCAGCATTGTCACGACGTCGTGGCACGTTATTACTACCGGAAAAGTTAATCTTATCTCCTTGTATCGCCGATAAAGACTCGGACCTAGCTCGAATCCGAGGGCTAATGTATTCGGGAGGTGAAACGAGGACATTTTGTTGATTTAATGGGATGATTTTGCCACCGAAGATTATGTTTTCTGCTGGAGAAACATCGTCGGAGGTTGACGTAATGAACTCAAAAAGCTCTGTTGATGGTTCACGGTGGTGTTCGGTGGTGGTTTTGGTGGCGGTGGAATCGGTTTTTGTGGTGTTTAAGGGAAGATCACAGAGAGATAATGCTTCTTCTTTGTCTTCTTCTAAGAGATGTTGTTTGAGTTTTGTAGCGTTTTGAGGATTAGTGTTCTTTACGGTATACATATTTTGTAGGGAGAAAAGAGAATGATCAGATATGTTGATAAAACTATAGATGTTTTGTCACGACACATATATATACATGGCCTCTTAAGAGGGTCATATGCTTTTACAAAATGTTTGAATTTATTTTTGTTTTACGGGTTAGAATTCTTTTACGTATTTTCTACTACACATTTATTTCTAGATATTTGACCCACCCAATTTTTCGGAGTTGCAAATTTCTCATGATTTTTCAAATTATTATATAGGTCTGTTATGTATTTAATTGTAATTATATGACATATTGATTTTGATAATAACAATCTTAATTACTGTTTCTAACAAAAAAAAGTAAAATAACATTTTGATGTTTACCAAAGTAAAATAACATTAACAAATAATATTTATAACGTACCAAATTAGTAACTCTAGATTTCTCATATCCTAGAAATTTAGTTTAACAAAGTGATTAATGTCCACCTACGTACGTTGGTTTGAGATAGACGGTATCCCAAAGTGATAAATTTAGAGTTTGGCTTATAGATGGAGACTCGTCAATACAATTATTGACAAACAAAAAACGTTTGTATATATTCATTCATAAATTTTTTTTTTCATCTAAGAAAATCTAGTTATTCAAAAGCCTTGTCAAGAATGATACTGATAGAATTAGTCAGATACAATTAATTAGCAGTGTTTGAAAATTCCAATGTGATTTAACTAATGATGTAAAACTTTGGCACATAATACTTGTACATAAAAGCACCACGATTGATCATTTAAATTTGTATAGAACACCCAGCTAGTAAAACAAAAAAGACTTGGACAAAGGCTAATCGATGCTTTAAAGAACACAATTATGCAAGTTCTGGATGAATATTGTACCTTATCATATACATATATTTTATTTATGAGGATAAAGCAAGAATTCCTTTTTTACAAAAACATTTTTTGTAATTCCATTGACTAAATATATCATTACAAATTTTATACAAATATTGAAAGTGACATATGATGTACAGAAAAATACCTAAAATGATATGCTCTCCTGAGAGTACAATTTTGAAAAATTTTCATTCGTGTTATTAATCTAATATATATCACATTCCATTCCATTATCTTATAATTCTATTAAAGCATGTGATATCCATGTAATAGACATATATATATATATATATATATTATATAGCCATGTCAACACTTTTATTTCAATATAATGTAACACAAAATATGAAATAAAATGTTGATCAATTCTCTATCATACCAATTTTCTATGTTAATATAAAGTAGAGCGACGTACGAAAAAAAAAAATCACTAATTCTCTATACATATATCTTTAAAAGCATGATTTAAATTTCTATTAAAAGGAACAAAAAATATAGAAGAAGAAAGTTTACACAAGAAATTGTATGAACGTATATTGTTTGTGAAAAGATGTATAGACGACTAATCAACATTCAGAGTAAGACAATGTGACAAACAGCTACTACGATTTTTCTTTTACGGTAATCCAAATAATTTACATATTATATTTTATAGTTTCATAAATGAAAAACGCTATCATGACATTTTCAGTTATCAAAATTGAAACATAAAACCGAAGAAGTGGAGTAGTACTTAAAGGAACTCAATTTTCAAGATCAAAGCTTAAAAGAAAGCACTTAAAGCCTCAAACTCCACTTTGTTCAACTTAGATCAACTTATGCAGCAAGGCAAAAGTCATAATTAGGTTACTCATAACCACATTGCTTGATCACAAAGTTTGATTTGTTTTCCTTTTCTGTAACAATTTGATATAGTGCGATGTTACTATTTACCTTTAAACGCTAAAAAACTATAGTGATTCGCATTGGATCGTTCAAAAGAATCTCATCAAGTGGATACCAATTTTTTATAGGCATGCTGAATTTATAAGTGGTTTTCTTTATCGTAGTAAAAAATGATTGTTTTTATTTATTTATCTATGAAAATGACCTCATAAATGATAAATACTAGTATGTATTAGATGACTTTTATATATCGATAAAAATATATTTAGATTGGTTTACTCGGTTCTTTTGTCATAGATGTGTATAACTCGTGTTAATCATTTTATTTTGGATTTAATAATTAATTGAGTATTTCAATGGAATATAAATAATTTAAACTATTAATTGGATGGTCAAAGATAAAGCCGGGTAATTGTTCTTAAGGCAAGCCGACAAACTTTCAAAGTGAAAAGCAACTGATAGACTTTGAGCCGATTGGTAAAGGCAGTATAGAATTTTGTTTTTTTGTTACAGAATTTTTTGTTGATGGTTTTTTTTGCTGTAGATTTTTGTAACGTAGGAATTTATATTTGTAAAGTTTATAAATTTTAGCTTTAAGTTTTAATTTTTAATAGCCAAAAACATTCTATAAATAAAAAATTGGTTTTACAAAGCAATGAAAACCATAAATAAATTTAAAACATGATTGGTTCAATTTAAATGCTTTGGAAAGATTTTTGCTCTCCAGAGCAATCAGAACCATTATCAATCACACCCTTTTTTTTTTCCTAAATACAGAGATGAAATGAATCAATTGTTCAATAGCATAAAGAAAAGGTAGGAGTAACTTCAAATATAAAAGGGAAAACTGTCGATTACACAGCAAACTTACAAAATCCAGCTGATTAAATTACATATTTCGGATCTGCTCAATTAAACTACTAATTTACTGTTGACTTTAAAAAAATACTAAAGTTTGGGTTGACTCGGCCAATTGAACATTCTGAAAATCCTGAATTTAAAATTTCTCTAAATTCGAAAGCCAAATCGATTTTTGAAAATTCGATTTAGTTCTTATCTTCGTTTTGATAAACCCCTAAGCTTGATTTTCTCTTTTCTTTCAAGAATTAACTCAAATTTGAGCTTCAAACTTATGGATATATGTGTTAAAGAAACTCAAATTTGAACTCTTTTCTGAAAGAAAAGAGAGAATCAAGCTTAGGGGTTCATTAAAATGAAGATAAGAACTAAATTGAACTTTCAAAAATCGATCCGGTTTTCGAATTTAGAGAAATTTTAAATTTGAGATTTTCGGCAATTGGACGAGTCAACCCAAACTTTAGTGTTTTTTTAAAGTCAACAGTAAATTAGTAGTTTAATTGACCAGATCTGAAATATGTAATTTAATCAGCCGGATTTTGTAAGTTGTTGTTAATCGACACTTTACCCCAATATAATTGGATAACAATACTTGTAAATGCTAAAAAGAAAAAGAAAAAAAACTTCGTAGTGGGCCTTTGAGCCCAAGAAAAAGAGACGAAAATTAACTCGGTTGGGCATAGTTATATAATGGGAAAAATAAAGTTATATAATTCTGATAATTATGATTTCGAATTTGGGTTACTAAATGGGCTGTAGCTGTCTAATATGATATTTATGATATCAACTTTGGGTTAGTAATGGGCTGTAATAGTCTAATAATGGGCCTTTTGAGGAATTATCTTTCTTTTGTTCAGTTTGATAACAGCACGAATCGGGAAACCCCACCAAAAACCCTAAAAGAAGATCGAAGCAGGAAGGGCACTTTGTTTCCCTACGAAATCTTCATTCGCTAACTCATGGCTGTAAGTTTCTATATTATTCATCTTTCCTCTCGCTAATTCGAGTTTTGATTCCTTGTTTCATTTTGTTGAGCTCAATCTTAGAATTTTACTTGTTAAGTAATATTAGAGCTCGCAAACGATGCGAAATTCGGTGTTCTGGATATCTCTCACTTTCCTTGTCGATTTATCTGATTATGAATGTAATTATGAAAGTATCTGCGAAACAGGATTGATGGTGTGGTTTTAGCGAATATGATTACGAAATTGTTAGCCTTTTCGAGTTGTTATATGAAGCTTAGTTTGCAATTGAGCTAATATTATACTCTCTTCTTTCAATTTTGCTATTGTAGTATTAGATGTAATCAAGAGTATATTTACTATATCATTTCATTCGATTTTAATCACAGTCCGTAAGAATGTGTTTTCTTCAAGAAATTTTTTCATCCATTACTGAAATGCACTCTGAGCTCCTTCGAGTAAATGTTTGATAATCTATTTTTGCATGTTTTTTTTTGACAGACTATACCAGTAAACCCGAAACCATTCTTGAACAACTTGACCGGCAAGACAGTTATCGTCAAGCTCAAATGGGGAATGGAATACAAAGGTATTATCTAGTTTTCTTACATGTGTTATATCCAGAGCTTATGTCTTATTGTCTTCCCTCAATATGTCTGTTGCTTTCACAGGTTTCCTTGCCTCTGTTGACTCCTACATGAACTTGCAGGTGCGGTCTTTGCTTCTGTGTTCAATTTGAGAATGCTCTACTTATTTAGTCTCTTTTCATTTGACTTTTAAACATAGAATGATGTTATATCTGTCAAGAAAATCAACCTTCCGTATGCTTAATAGTTTTAAAGGAATGCTGGTGTTATAAAGTCGTTGTACATATATCATTATTCATTGTAGCCATTGAGATTTCTATTCTGATTCGCAGCTCGGAAACACCGAGGAATACATTGATGGGCAATTGACAGGAAATCTTGGAGAGATTTTGATCAGGTACTATATTAAATTATTGTCTTCTCAAAATATTACTAATGCATTATTGTCTCTCTACAATTCAGTTTATGTTTCAAACACAAAGAAATGCCATTAGTCTAAGAAATGGACTTAGCCAGTAACTAGACTAGATATTCATTATCTATATGTCTGTTAGTTTTGGAATCATTAAACAACAATTAACTATGCCTCTACGTGCACACAGATGCAACAATGTTTTGTATATCCGAGGTGTACCAGAAGATGAAGAGCTTGAAGATGCTGAACAAGACTAACCTCTACTGAGGACTTAGAAATCGCCAGTCTGTCTTTGAATCTTGTATTCAATGAGCATTTTAACTCAATTTGTAAGAGATTTCTCTATGATGTCCTTGAATCATTTTGAGTTTGTTGATACCTTAAAAGTAACAAGCTGTTTAGTTTTATGAGAGTAACAAACTTCTTGCCGGTTTTTTGTCTCTCAAATTGAAAAGCATGCCGTTCTCCAGTAATCCCTATTGGGCCTCAATTTACGGCCTAAAATACATACGATCACCACATTCAAAGAATCTTTCCGCCATATGATAGAAATAATTATACGTATTGATAATAAGTTCGATTCTATTGGGAAAAATAAATTCCATTTTTTTTTTGTCAAACATTGGTCACATACTGGCCCATTAGCCAAATTCCTACATAATGCAGGCAGTAGAACTCGATTTCGCGATGTGCAAGTGCATTTGCTTTTGGAAGACTTACCATCTGCTACTTGCAAATAAATTCTGTTAGAAATTCAATTTTCCAGTCTACTTATTATTTCAAAAAAGTCAAGATAAAATATATTGTCTGACTACAACTTTTTTATTTATTTATTTTACATTTGAAAACACGGGTTGTTGAAAGAAATACGGTTCCAAGTTAATTTAATGATCTCAAGTCAATATCTCTTAAATTAATTTGTTCCATTGTGACGTTGACAAAACAAAATCAATTAATTATTCAATCACATGTGACGTCATTTATACATGCATCACCAACCATTTCCACTTGATTTTTTTTCATGTAACATCATCTTTGTCGACTGATAAATTCAACACTTTTCTATTTCGTCAACGAATAATATATTATATTATTCATATTTTCTCATAAATAGTGTTTAATCATGTGAAAAATATGAAATTCATTTTCTAAAAAGGTAATTTCTCGTTTGTCTCAAGAGTTACATCAAATTTGGTATTTATATTTTTTATAGGATATAAATTAATTATTATAGTATTACTAGGTTTTTATTTTCTTTTTGTATATTACACCAATTCACCCAATTAGCATTATTCAGAAAATAATAGATTAATAATATATGAGGTGGAGAAAAAAACACAACAGAAAAAAAAGGAGGTAGTTGAACGAGGAAAGAAACATGTTGGCTGTTATAGTTGGAAAGTTAATTAGTGCACCTACTTATTTTTGGCACGCGTCAATGTTAGTCACATCACGTGCTTAATTAATCGTACCTACGTATCCACCAAATTCTTTTCATTTTTTTTGCTTACAATTAAATCATATTCTCAACCACCAAAAAGCACTTCCGAATGTACAAGAAGGTTTCCTCATTTGGCTTTTTTTATCTTTCTCTTTTTCATCACACACATCACTTTATCTATCAATCATATTGACTCTTTACATCCAAAGCACCACGATATTCCACCTTTTTCGCATCTTCACTTATTTCCCAATCTAATTGTTGAGTTTATTATTCACAATAGCATGTTTTAACAAGAAAAGAATAAACCTTTAATGTCGTAAACAAAATCTATAAAGTTTTTATCTTAATTTTAGATGCATGCGCAGCATATAATATAGTTTTGAGGATACAAGCTAATAACTTAAATTAGCAAATTAGGTGACTATGTTTTTAATTTATAGGATGTTATCTATGTTTCGTACAATACAAATAAAAGAAAAATTAATATAACACAAAGAGTTGAAAGACACAAAATATGTCAAAAAATTGAGTTTGGTCAAATGGTTAATGATCATCTATGTGGTCTTTTTTCTAATCCAGACAAATGCATTAGCAAAATTAGAGGTAATTTGAATTATATATCGGATTTATGGAAAAAAACACTAGTAGTTAAGTAATCATCAAGGCATATAACTCTATATAAAACATGGAATAGTATATATAAGTCCCAAAATTGGGGACTTTTGATTCAAAGTCTTTGCTTACTACACAAATAATTCATATCAAAGATACTGACTTTCGTATATAACATAATAGTTCATAAATACCCCATTCACATCTTATGCATTTTGTAATCTTACTCTTGGTGGGGGCCATAGAACAAGAGTTGAAAAAATAGAGTTGTCAAAATATATGAAAAGAAACTAAAAATGGAAGAAAAAAAAAAACTTCTTGCGATCACAAACTTGATGATCTATAATGATGTGGCATCATTTCTGTGCCGTATATATAAATAATATTAGTACACAATGAGTGTCGGGTCTTCAACAGTTTCGTTACCATACATCTCTTAGATATCTTCCACTCATTTGCAGATTCTTCACAAACCCCTCTGCTTTGGTTGAATCCATTGATCCCTGAAAACAAGCAAGAGGTAAAGTAAAACACATTAGAGTTGGTTTAGGATATGAACAATGATACTGTGAGATTGTTATACACAACCAGACATACCTGTTCTTGAGCTATTGTGTGGAGGGATCTGTGAACGTCCCTTGCCATGCCTTTAGCGTCACCACAAACATATACATAAGCTCCTTGAGAGATCATATTCCAGATATCAGAAGCCTGCATTGCAAAAGAAACTGTCAGCTTAAGATTCTGGAGCTGGATCTATATGAAGATCTGAGTTTTGGGTTACTATAAGCTCATACCTTGTCCATCATCTTGTGTTGTACGTACTCTTTGGTGGGTCCTTCACGAGAGAAGGCCACGCTTAGCTCTGAGAGTGCACCACGCTCCAGAAATTGCTTGATCTCTTCCTCGTAGATGAAATCCTGAAAATGTGAGAGGACATGAGAAACTGAACAAACCAATGATGAGAGAGTTAAATTCTGAGGAACGGCTTTAATACCATTCTACGGTTTCTGCATCCAAAGAACAAAACTGAGGGTCCAAGCTCGACACCAGATTCTACCAACGCAAGTCTTTCCTGAAGGAAACCTCTGAATGGAGCCAATCCAGTTCCAGGACCGATCATGATGATTGGAACCTTAGAGTCAGTAGGAAGTTTAAAGTTGGATTGCCTGACAAATATCGGCGCCGAGGAACAGTTTTCACTCTTCTCATAAGGCACAGCATTCTGTGATTACGACAAGAAAAAACAGACGCCCAGATTTAATCGTAGAGCTTGCATGTTTCGATAAGAAAATATACAAACAGCAAAAAGATTACAACGCAAAATGCTTGCAGAAAGCTGACAGATTAGGGGTTCTTTTTACCTTCATCCAAGTCGAACAGACTCCCTTATGAATCCTGCCGGTTGGCATTTTCTCATGAACCAGTGCACACGTGACATGAATTCTAGTTTCAGCAATCCTATACAAGTAAACAGGACAATGCTTAATACACTAAAAACAAAGATAAGTCCCAAGCGAACAACTTAGATATAAAAGACCATGAAACTGAAAAGTACTCACTTGGGAGATGACGATATCGAATAGAACCTCGGCTGCAACCTTGGAGCAACTGCAGCGAAGAAGACACCAAGAGGCGGCTTGGCTGAAGGAAACTCGGCCATCACCTCAAGTAGACTTCTTTGACTCTCTACTACCCACTTTGAGTATTCATCCTATTGTTGGAAGGACACAAAATACACATTGTCAGATAACATACTACAAAAAAGGAAGATCGGAAATCATAAAAAGTTCATCCTAACCTTTCCAGCAGGTGAAGCAAGGAGTTTTAATCGCTCTGCTTCAGTAGGATCAGATGCATGAGCAGCCAGAGCAACTAAAGCGGACTGCAAGAAAACAATTGAGATCAAATCTCAATGAAGGCAAACGAACTTATAACCAGTCCAATTGTAAATGAATCCTACCAACCTTTTTAGGAGAACTCAATACACATGCATATCGTGCAAGTGCTGTTCTCAAGTTGCAAGGTGGGAATGGAGGAGGAAGCGAGCTACTGATCGGTGTGCCGTCTTCTTTGTCAGCGTGAAGTGAGAAATAAGTATCAGGTGACATATCAAACAACCTAAGCGCTTCTTCTACAGTTTCACTTAAGTTATCACAAAGTACACCAACATGATCTCCAGTTTCATACCTGAAAGACAAGATATAAAACATACGTTTAAGTATAATTTTGAGAAACCTTAGATTCTGTAGACATTCTTAAATAGCAGTAAAACTCACGTAAGTCCACTTCCGGCAATGTCAAACTCCAAATGGGTGCAAGAACGATCAGACTCAGGAGTATGAAGCTCTCTTTTAACAGCGACATTTGCCCTTTAAATCCCAAAATTACAAAGAAAGGTAAGGCAACCTAACAAGGCAAGCTTATAAAAGAATAAGAAAAGAACAGGGCTGCTTGCGTACTTGTAAGGATGTTGAGCATCAAACACGGTGTGACCATTCCCATTGGCCAAGTTCTTCTCATTCAATTCATCAGAATCCAGAATAGAAACTCTGTATTCTAACACAGCTGCAGTGTATGGTGTGGCAACAGCATCACCTTCTTCCCTCAACAATCCATCAAGCTCAGGCCACAATGCTTCTCGCCTGCAAAACAAATACCACATTAGCACCCAAAAGAAAAACAAAAAGCAAAAGTCCAAAGCAGCAATGCACATAAGAAGCCAAGAGAAGAGGGAAAAATGTAGAATACCAAGCGGTGAAGTCATCTTCAATACACTGGTCATCATCTCCAAGACCAACAGGTACAAGACGCTGTGCACCTGAACATAAGCACACAAGAAGTTATAAAACAATACAGACTAATGTACAATACATCAAGACCAGAGTAAAGAACCAAGATGAATGATGACATAAAGAAACAAACAAACCTTGTTCGACAAGGATGTCATCTACAACTTTGGCAATCTGCAACCCAAATTACAAAACAAATTCGAATATTAGCTCGGTCCAAAGTATTAAAAAGTAACCGGAATAGTCACATTAGAAAAATCGTTTAAAATAAGTGAATAAATAAAGTTATCATTATTAAACCTTATTAAAATGTTCATATTGTCTGTTTCCTAATCCAAACACTCCATACTTCAAGTTCTTAAGCCATTCTCCTCTGTCAGCCCCCTGTATACACATGTTCCAACTTGAGAAACAAGAAAACGAAAACACACGTTACAATCACAAAACTTAAGCCAAGCAATTCACCTCAGTGAACCATTTGTAGAATCTAGCTGCATTGTCTGTAGGTTCACCATCTCCGTATCTAACATCCACATATAAAACCAGATCAGCAACAAATAACAAAGCAAAGGTAAAAGAGTAATTTCCAAATACAAGATCATCAACTAACGTGGCTAAGAAGAATAAAGCCACATCCTCTTTCTTCAATTTCTCCTCGTATTCTTCATCATCAGCTGCGTAATCATCCTGTATAACAAATTAATCAAAATCAGATTCTGCAGCAATTATAAAGAATCAAACCTTTTAATAAAAAATTAGATGGAGAATATACCAAATCAACGATTTTGAATCTGGTCTTCTCGTATCTTACTTTAGCTTCATCTCCTAAAGCCTGTTAATATCACCCAAAATAAAAAGATTCAATTAACTTCATCATCTTCAAATTTCGAAATCACAATCTCCAAAATCCTTACCTTAGCAAAACCTTCAGCAGTACCAGTCTGTGTTCCAAAGAAGATCGTAACCTTCTTTCTACCATCATCAATCTCCTCTTCACGAGGCTTGATCACCAAAGGCTTAAGAGGTTCGACACGTTTCGAATTCCCAGAGCCGGATCTTCGCCAAAGAAGCATAACGATACAACCAATGAGAACAGCTATGGAAGTAGTCACAATCATAGCGAATTGACGATTCTCGATGAGCATAGAGGATAATTCAGCAGCCACCGACTCATAAGCAGAGGCATTAGCAGGGTCAGAAACAACCAACGGCTCACCTTTGATGATTGCAGACATGAGGTCTATGACGGAGTTAGAAGAAGAAGAAGAAGAGGACATGGCGTTACGTATGTGTAAACGAAGAAGAAGAAGGAAGGAAGAAGAGATCTCTCTCTCTCTCGCTAGCTCTAAATCGGAGGGTGTTTGGTTAGGTGTGGTGTAGGTGAGAGAGAGACTCCTATTGAGAAAGAAAGTAAAAATGAAAGAAGAGAGAAACATTTATAAATATGAGAATTTTTATTATTATTTAATTTTTGTGATTGATTGGATTTGGGATGGTGAAATTATTACCAGCGCTCACCAAACCAGACCGGTCAAACCGACCTAACGCGTCTAATTTTAACCATGCCTGATTACGTTATGTCTCTTGTTTTATTATTCTCTCAACCCATAAATTTATTATTTTTGATTAGTTACACGACTATTATAATCCATAGGCTAATACAACAGATTATACAGTAATCTCTTGTCGACGAAAACACAAAAAACAGTAATATCTCCTCTCTTTTTTTTGACATAACTGTTGTCAATAGAGAAACAATTTTTTAAATAAAAATAACGGTTGAATAAGAGTTATTATTAAAACGGTTGAATAAGAGGTATTAGACTATAATTTTTTGACATATTCATGATTAAATATAAAAAATTCGGATTCAATGAATGAACTTGACCAAATATTTTTCTATATTAATATTTGTCGTTCTTATGGTAAGAAATCACGATTTTTTACCTCTTCTCATACATTGTTTCCACCATAAAATATATTACTAAAAACGATAAAAAAAAAAAACATATTATATGTTGTTAAGTGTTAACTGCTAAAACACAAATTCTTAGCTTCTTCTCGAGCTTTCGATTTCTTATGATTTTCATCCAAATAAATACTCATATATCCGTTGAAGTATATTCGAAAGATACAACACCAAATTTATAAAAGAATTTGGTGAATATGAGTATGTGAATAAGGACGTAATCAAGAGAAATGATCTAATTTCAATTGAAGCTGGATTTTCATAGGGCCGATCGTATTGAATTGAGCAAATATTAATAAGTTTGGAGGTTGGACCCATTGAATCTTGAGTCAGTCAAGCTTGGTTGGTCAGATATGGAAGAAACTTTGACTCTTTTTTTTTTTAAGTTTTTTTCAGCAAGCACTTTATTGATTAGATACTATAGAATAATATAAAATGAAGTATTGTATGAGAATTGAGAAGGTTCATACTTCGTAGTGCAGACTCTATGGGATGGTCAACCACTTGCATGTCCAAGTTGTTCTATCATCGAACTATATTAAGTGTAACAGATACTATAAATTTGGAATTTGATATATATAAGGTTGTAATACTTTTGCAATGATTTTTGTTTAAATAATCATGATTTAATTTATGAGGAAATTAAGATTAATTATCTGAACCTATTATAATCATCATCGTGTGAATTATTTTAGCACCACTATTTAGTTCCGACAGATCTTTCCAACAAGACTCATTGTGATTATCATTGGCTTTTCATGTCAACATCGTAATACTACCAAAATAGTTTATAAGACTTCCAGAAATATTCACAACATATAAGAAATAAATCAAGAAATATTTAAATTATATACAAAAATCTATCATATTCTTATAAGTCTCTATAAAATCTTCTATATAGTTAGATTTAACAGAGCCTGTGTGTATAATCGTAAAATCAGACGAATTAAATATATGATTTGTTGGGTCGTAACGTCTCATCGAAAAAACATGCAGGAAATGCCTTAATCAATAATTCCCTTTACGAAAACAGAATCCCAGAAGAAATCAAGAGTGTGGAATGTGAAAGATGTAGTCATATAGATTGGGCATCTACATACTTTTTAATTGAATCAACCACACAGAGTGGTGGTTTATAAATGAGAAGAAAAAAGTGATAAGAAATAGACATTGGTTGGGTTGTTGTTAATGGCAATAAAAAGCCCACGTAATGGTATTCATTGGTAGATTTGAAACTCGGCATCTTATGAATACAACACTTCCCACGTGTACATCACCTTTACCACTTCCTCCATCCATTTCCCCATCCAACTTAATAATTATATATATATATATATATATTTTGTAATTCAGGAGTTTCTGGACATAGGGTTTCGACCATTTTCCTAAAGATTGTGTAGTCTATGGATAGATATAGAGTTTCTAGACCTATTCAAATTGACCGAAAGTATAGACTCATATTCATGTATATGTGATTATGAAATTGTGACTTAATTTCGCATAGTAGAGAAATCATACCTGCAAACTTTTTAAAGTTTCAGACCCGTTCCCTACTACTTGACCACAAGTTCCTTGTCAATAATTATATATTTTTAATTAGATATCTAAATTTTCATGTGTATATAAATATATATATATATATAGAGTGTAAATGGTAACAGCTGAATTCAGTTAAATATGGAATCTAAGTGAATTTTTTTTATTTTTTCAGTGGAATCTGGCTGAATAAGTTAAAATCAAATAGTAACAGTTGAATGTGGAATTAGGCGAAATTTTTTAAAAAAATTAGATCAAAAATACATGATTCATAGCCAAAAACCACCATAAAACCCTTTTTAATCTACTTCCGACAATGGGAAGATGTTGAATCTTTGATACCATATTCATATACGGAAAAAAAAAAATTTGAACCTGAATCAAATCAAAAATCGGATATACCTAAAATTTAACATTTTTATTTAAATTTATATTAAAATATATAAAATTATAATTATAATTTTAATAGATTAGTTTTCTAATTATAATTTTCATAGAGTTTTTTATAATGATTTCCTTAATTAATAAAGATATCGAAAAAGTCAATAAAAATAAGAAAATATGAAAATTAACAATAAAATATGTATGTATATGATCTAATTGTCTAAATTGTCTGCCATGATTATGATGAGTTATATATATTATTATAACTATTGGAAAAATGTTTGAAATATAACATTACATTGTAATATTGTATGATATAATTGGATAAAAGATATTGCTAAGTTATTTTATGTATACACGTTAAAAAATAAAGAAAAATTTTAAGAAATATCTTTTTTGAAAAAAAGACATATAAAAAGGGTAATTTACCCTTAAATAAAATTAGTTTGTCTTCAGTTTAGAACAATAATATATATTACTTTATGTATACGTTCAAAAGACAAAAAAAAAGGATGAAAAAGTAACAAAAATTCTACAGGTTGAACCAACTAGTAACAATTTCAAAAAATTTAAAGAATAAAAAAATTTAACAAATTAAGCTGCCACCAGTTACACACTTTGTTACTGCTATTATACTACAACTAGGCCTGACATAATAATCGGAACTAAAATATCAAACCACATCGATTTTAAATATAAGGAACCAAACCGAATCGAAACCGGTTACATAAGCGAACGGTTTTTAAATTCAAGAATCAAAAGAATTGGAACTAAATAGGTATGAAACCGATAACTGAATAGTTACCATATAACCAAAATATAAATATGAATTTTAAAATAATTATTTATATAAAATTTAATAATTTAATATCCAAAATCGTAACTATAAATCAAAATTTGTTAGTCAATTTCAATCAAAATTATTTTTTTAAAAACAAAAATATTCAACTTTTATAATTAATTTATGGTTTTTCTAAGATTTTTTTGATTTTTTTAAAGAAAAATAGATAGACGTATCCGAACCAAAACCAACCCAAATTTTAATAAGTATCCATTGGTTACTATATTTTCAGAACCGAAAGAATCGAAACCAAAACCGAACTGAACTGAATTCTAATAAATGTTCATTAGTTACCACTTTTTTAGAATAAAAAAGCAAATGAATCAAACCCAAAGCGGGATGCTATTACCTAGACGTGATTTTTGGTTATTCACTTTAATATTTAAGTTTTTGGTTATGAATGGTTATTTGTAACAAAGCTACTATATTAGCATGTGGTATTTATCCTAGTGACAAACAATAAGTCCATTAAAGATAGGTGCACTTGCATATCTAGGAATCGAATCCCCTGCCTGCATTATGCAGGAATTTAGTTAATGGACCAGTCAGCTGTGGTCCAATGTTAACAAAACAAACTACTATATTAGACTTATTTCTTATTAAGTTATTAGTAGTGTTTCAAAAGAAGAAAACAAAACTTATTAGTAATACTTATTATAGTAAAAACTAATTTTGGTTGCTATGTGATTACATTCGGTTTTTGGTTAACTGAAAAATATTGATATTTAAAACTGTTTGGTTATTCGTTGTAACCAAAATCGAACCGATTACTTATTTCCAATTTAGTTTAGTTTGGTTCATAATTTTTTTGGTTTTCATAGCCAGGAGGACTACTATCAACCAAGTAAAGTTTATGCGTAAGTAGAAAATGGTATTAACTCAAAAATATTTGTACTTTTCTGAATTTTAATTGATTTAAAATGACTCGCTCCTGGTCTCATCATAAATTCATATAAGGTTGCTTTCTAATATACATATATTTTTCCAATGTAGTAATATTTTATTTAAAATTTTTGTATCTGCTATAGATTCTACACAACCATACAATTTCAAGAATTGGGGTCCTAAAGAAAAAACTAACGAGAGGTTTATGTTGAACTTGAGCCTACCATTTCTGTTTGGAACATTTTAAGGCAAATACTTGGACTAGAAAAAAAGTCAGCAAACATTTTTTGTAACTTTTTTATTATTACTAAGCAAAGATAGAAAAATTCCCAGACTTCATAATTTTGGCATAGATTACGTTTTTTTTGTGTTTTTCTTTTTGTCAACTATCAGATTCGACACCAAAAATTAATCATACGCATTGAAGCAGTATGTGCATTTGTTACTATATTTATGAAAAAATTGTATAACTGTCATAAAATGAAATAAACATTAAAGACGGGTAGCTTATCAGCACTTCATTTGGAAATAAAATTTGCTACAGATTATTCAAAGTTGGTAAAACTAAAAATTGTGGAGATCCTCGAAAATTGGTCAGTTTTCTTATATTACTTGGAAGACTTCAGAACTAAAAAGTTTATTTAGACTTGGTCTTTTCATTATGCTTTTTGTTCTCTGAGTCATATAATATATTCCCTAGCTCGTAAGTGTTAAAAGATTAGCCAGTAATTTTAACCATGTATTACCACCAAGATTCCATATCAAAGAGATATAAGTCTCACTTGACAAAAGAAACAAACCATTACAAGCCCACGCGAATTATCTGGATCCATCCATGTAAAGTCGATTCATTGGGCCGATTGGGCCTTCATTATTCACATAAGTAGGCCTTGGTTTGTAGTCTTCAAATGGGTTTTCTCACAGAATCCGTGAAATGTATGGTTCCCCTTCACTTTTCATTCTTGTTTCATGGAAAAATTGGGTTCTAAATGTTCTTTTGGTGAATATTTTTAAAAAATGTTTATTTACTGATCAGAGTTGAACTCTAAATAATCATAATATGATTTAAAGTTTAAAAGTTTAGATTATAATTTATTCGACTCTATATAGTTTCCCATGATAAAAAATTCAGAGCTTAACATGAATTTCTTCTGGTTGATCCTACAAAATCCAAATCTTGTTTCGGTGCTACAAAGTCCTTTGCCTTAGGAAACACTTTACAATTAATAATAACACAGTGAAAGAATCTTAACTTAATTTTGATTAGTTATAATTAAAATGGATTAGAAAATAAATAACTTCGAGTCTTTCCGCACACTAAGAATCTTCTTTGTGACAATCTTTTTTGCAACGTTGTGTGTAGCCCTAGTTGTGTGTGTGTAATGTATATGTGTCATAACATGTGGATTTGTTGTCGAAAAGCAATAAGCTAAAGATTACTAAGAACTCACAATACTTTGCAATAACACTCTGCCTTTTTTCGTACTTAAAAAATAAAATACATAAATAGTAATACGACATGTTTCCGGTTGGTGTGGATTCTTTAAATTTCCATAAAAGTGCAACAAAGGACATAATTATGTTGATCAATATTTGTACCCAAAAACAAGTATAATCACCTTTTTGTGATTACGATTCAATTATTATGCTCAAGAAATTTCCTGTAATCATATTGTATACACTCTTCTTCTAATATTAAAATCAAATAAAATATAAACTTTCCGTTTTCATAATTCGACCGACGTAAATATATTGTTTAGTGTATGATTACCAAAATTTGGCCCACTTATGAAATTCATGACAAAAGTCAAGTGTGCGTTAGTAACAATTTGATATGACGAAATCACCACCTTGATCATATCAATTTTAATTGTATTCTAAATTTTGTTTAATTCACATAACTGTTCCAAAAATATAATAAATACTATTCAAATCACGGCCGATGCTTATCATTTTTCGAAACTCAAAGACAAAAAAATTATGAAATTGAATGTAAATGAGATTTATATCTCAACTTTTTCGTACCTACCCCATGCAATGATTTATGATTTGTTTTTATTTTTTGGTAAAAAGCCATCAGAATTCAGAACTGAACAGAGCCTTAAAGGGACCACTTGGAGATGATAACATTAACATTGTTTTAGTTTTAATATTTTTCTTTTGTGGTCACTTGCCACTTGCCAATCCAAACTATATAGAGAGTTTTCTTGTATATGTAGAATTCTTAGTCATATCCAGCTCGTAACAATTTATACCATGCACGACGTCGTCGTCATAAAATATTCATACCACCAATATAGTTGATGGTTACATGATATTCAATTATTATAAAATTAAAGATTTAGTCAAAGTTTAGTCCTAATTTGATCGTATATTTCGCATAATTTACTACAGAATGTTTTGGATCTAAAGTAGTAAAAGCCGTTGTTCTAAAAGTCTTGAATGCTTCGGTTTTGACTAGACCGATCAAATATGTCAATCAATAGTCAACTAGTTTTTAGTTCAGACGTACGATTCTCGACCGTATAAATTATATATATATATATATATATATATTTATCTAGTGCTATATTGGTTATATAGTTTTTACCTTTATTACTAAGATGAGCAATATAATACTTGAATATAACGAACACATAAAATTTTACATGATTTTAGGATATTTAATCAAACAGTCTGTGATTAATAACATACTGTTTGAAAAATCGAAACTAATTTGTTTTTCAATTAAAACATGTATGTTATGCGTATTAATAGCCTTTACTACTATGGCACAGATGCTTGCTAACTAGGTTAGGTGGAGATTTAATAACATAAAATTGAATGACACGAAAGAAGGAGCATGACCATTAACTTTACTTATTTTCACGTTTCTAGCTCTAATAGGGCAATTTATTTAGAATATCATTATCAATATGCTTATGGCTGATTAAATTATCGCTAAATACATACATCTTTCATCTGTCGTCATTGCTAATCCAAGTCTACCACATTCTCCATTATAATCCATGTGATCATATACTATATACGAAAATTTCATCTTAAGAAACAAAATTTGGCATAAAAGATCATGTATTTCATTGGTTTATAATGTAAGAGATACGATTATATACGGTGAAGTTTTTTCTAGTTATATGGTTATACGGTTAAATGTTTATTTTTGTGAACAACTTGATTGATAAGACCATATTAATAACTCAAATTCTAAACCTTTTTATACCTGTTATTAGTGTCGTGGGTTATAGGGGACTAAGATAACTATAAAACAATATTTATAATACAATTTTTTATAACATAAATATAATATAATTTAGTATAATATATATAAATAAATAAAAAATATTTTTGAAATATAACATTTTTATTTACCTTTAAATAAATTCTTCCCATAAAATTTTCATAATATATGTTCTTTTGCTTTATATATATATATATATATATATTAGTTAACTAAACCATTTTTGTGATATAGTTGATAGTAAATAAGATTTAATCAATTTTAGATTTGAAAAAAAAAAATTCGCATAGATAACTGGAACTAAATCCAACATAATTTCCAATACAACTTAGTTTTCGCTAATATTAATCCAATTCTAAAGAAAAATATTTACGAAGATCAAAAACTGATTTTTTCTATAATATAAACTAGAAAATTTATTATAATATATGATTTTTAAAAAAAATTTAGGGACCCAAAATTTAGATTTATTTGAGGGGGCTGAGACGAATAATTTGTGTTTTACACATATGCACACTTCTACATGTTATACGTATACTAAAAGTCAAACTCCAATGAAAATATTGTAAAAGTAGACATTAACCATTTGGTCGAACTCAATTTTTCATAATTAGATATTTTAATTATGTTATTTTTTTATCGAAATTCAATTACAAAATATTTTGTAATAATGTATGATAGAAATTGGAAAATTTAGATTATAGATTGAACTTTGTCAATTTAATTGTTAAATATATATATATATATATATATATATATATGTACAATTGCTTGGAAGCCAAAATGTGAAAGTGCATAAAATGTTTACATTTGCATAAAAAGTTATACGTATATAATTATTTAACGTTAATCGTTTCTTATAAGTTCGAAGAGTCCTTGTAAATTAATTTATATATACGAAATCTAACTAGACCCAAAAGAATCCATATTGTTCTATCCTTCTCAAGATCCCCTTGTGATCCAAATAATTATGTTTTGGGATATATATTCGTAATGAGAAATAAAGACAAATGATTATACACCAATAAATATTTTTGATATATATTATCATTATCATTATGTACGCTAATTTTTGTAGTCGTACATTGTTATGCACATGTCGTTCTCTCCTTTGAAACAGAAGTTTAGCCAATGTTACCATTACACGCACACGCGCGTATAATTCAATCAATGTGACTGCCAATGTATATCTAACACGTGTCTTTTGCAACATTGATTATTCAACAAATACAAACAATTAAGATAAGATTAATCTCACGTTATATTCCAAGCAAATTTATCATGTGTTATTTTGTTATGATTGACTTTCATTGTTTTTTGGTAAGAATATGATAAACAATTAAGATAAGATTATAATAATTAATTAAATTGGGCATTTGGCCTAGACCACATCCAAAATTTTGAGTATTTTTTTTTGTCAATATTGGATTGATAAGGCCCGATCTATAGCCTAAAATCCATCCATAAAATTATTTTTTAAGCTATCATAATGTAACAGGTAGGAATCGAACTATGGTACCAAGTCATTAGCTGGATCATCTTAATTACCATACTGAAAGCAACTCGGCAAAATTTTTTTTTCTTGGTATAGAAGACCACAATATTTTTTTAGAAAAGTAAGATTAAGTATTTAACTTGATAAATGTGTATATATTACTTCAGAAATAGTAACATCATTGTACAATTAATATATTTTATTAGCAACAACTATTATTTTTTCAAAAATAACTTTTATAAATTAAAATTTATATTTTTGTTAATATTACTGTATAATTTTTTAAAAAGAAAAATATCATCCTAGAAACCATATTTTATATATTCATTCGACGCTTCATATCGTTTAAGCACGACACTATCTTTAACTTAAAATTACCATATTTAAAAAAAAACCCTTACATATATTATATATATGTATTAGAAATTTTTAATCCAAATTTTTAAAAGACAAGCCAATTAATGAATTACCAATTAGAAACATGAGTGATTAATATTATTAGTATTTTTTTGGGTGTATGAGTTTTTTTTTGTCAATTTTATATTTATAATTGGATCGATAAGGTCCGATCTATAACCGAAGCCCGTATTCTAAAATCCCATTTTTTTCCTTCCATTTGTCTCGGAGAAGAATCGAACTCTGGTACCTAAAAAAAGTTAAAGTGACCACTAACATTGGACCGCACATCCTCGGTTTTTTTGGTGTAGAGTTAGTAATTAATATCTAAATACAGTATTAAAATAGAAATTAAATAACTCTAAAGAGGTAAGAGGCAAAAAAATTAAAACAAAGACTAAAGTACGAACGTTACGCCAAACCGAAATCACAGAAGTAACGTGAAAAAAAAAAAAAAAGGTTACAATAAAAAATAAAATAAAAAACTTTTTTAATCCTTTGTTGGGACCCACCAAAAACTGCATCTCCTCATCTCTCTATAGGCCTCTCTTCCATAGTCCCATCTTCTATCTCTCTCTCTCTCTTCTTCAGCTCAACCTCAACGACTCTCTCTTCCTCTCTATCTTCGTAACTCAGCGACTCTCTCTCTCTCTTCTCCGGTTTCTCCGTTCTCCGGCTAATTTTCCGAAGAGGGAGAGAGGAAAACCGTTCGATTGCTCTCTCTTCGATGGATAAAGCTTCCCTTATTGGGTAAGCCTCTTTGTCTTTTCTTTTCTTCTTTTTTCCCGATCTCTCTCTGTCTAATCTTACTTTCCCTGTTTACCTAATATTTTTTTTTTGCTTTCTTGACATCGCAGGGTTTGAAGATTCTGAGTTACTGATTTTGTGTTATGATAATGTGGGTTTGATTAGTTTCTCTACACTTCTCTCACTCATGGATTCTTCTCTTGATGGTATTTTTACTTTTGGATTTCTGGGTTTCATTGGTTGCTTAAGATTTATCGAAATCTGTGTCACTTTGTTTTTCCCTATGTAATGTTCAAATTCCTTGGTTCTTAATTATTTTTACAAAAAAAAAACTCATATTTTTTACTTGTTTTTGTTTTTAGCTGATGATGAATGAAGCTTTGGATGCTGATTTTCTAATGTTAAAATTGTTTGTTTATATTATATTCAATTATTTTGAAAGTGGGAGACTTTATTTTCTGTTATGCTCTTGAATATGACTGTTGTATACTTTTTTTATTTTACTAATTTGCTACTGATCTTAAACCACTGGGTCCTTAGATTTTTCTTCCTTTCTTCGTCCATTTTTGATAGTTTATATTTTCTAGTTGGTGATTCTTCACTTTTCTGGTTGATTGGTTCCAACTCCATATTCTGTGTATTTTTCTCCACTATCATTGGTTTGATGAAATGGTTTTTTATTTTATTTTATAATTTTAATCGTGCGTCAAAACCTACTAAATGACTTTCGTTCTGTATATAGATAGAATAAGATTCCATGATTTGATAAATGTGGTTATAATGTCTGAAGGAATCATGCTTTGATTCTATACTCAAGACTTATTCTCTAATGGCTGATCATTCTTTGCTTTGGATCTTTGCCTATCTTCAGTTACTTTGTATGTTCTTTGGTTTCTCTCTGACTCCTTGATGTCGTGGTCTGGCTGATCTACTCTTACCAGCATTGTTGTCCTTTGATGGTAGTTGAAGTTTCTTTGTTTATAAATGAATGAACCATTATATGAGTTGCATATGTTATGAATATAAAATTATTACTTTTCTCAATTTGGGAAAATAAGTTTGCGTAAAGGATCATCATCTTGTGATAGATCAGATACAAGCTTTTAAGGCAGATTTTCCTGTATCAGTCTTCTTTTGCACTGGTTATAACATTGTTTTCTGTTACTTTCACTCTTGAGTCCCATTATTTTCTTCTATATACAGGAGCTGCAGGTGACTCATCGAAATGCAGTGAAATGAGTGTTGATGAGAGGAGACAGCTTGTTTATGAGCTGTCTAAGCAATCACACTTTGCTTCTGAAGTCTTGCAGGCATGGAGCCGCCAAGAGATTTTACAAATCTTATGTGCAGAAATGGGGAAAGAACGAAAATATACTGGCTTGACCAAAGTGAAAATCATAGAGACCCTTTTGAAAATTGTAAATGAGAAAAACTCTGGAGAGTGTGAAGGGAGGAAGAGAGATTCTGATTGTTTGCCTATTCAAAGAAACTCTAAGAGACAAAGGAAGGTCGATAATCCTTCTCGTTATGTGATTCCAGAAAGCAACAATGTAACAAGCACCAATGGCTCAGGGAGCTCCAACTCAGTTAATACTAAAGGTAAAAGAATCTTCTGTTTTCGGTTCAGAGTTACAAACTCTTTGGTGCATGCTAACCCGAAATAGAATTTGGTCAGGTGAGAGTACTATCTACTGCAACAATTTGGCTTGCCGTGCTGTACTGAGACAGGAAGACTCATTTTGCAGAAGGTGTTCCTGTTGCATTTGTCGTAAGTATGATGATAACAAAGATCCTAGTCTCTGGTTAACTTGTAGCTCAGATCCTCCATATGAAGGTGTTTCTTGTGGATTCTCGTGCCATCTCGAATGTGCTTTCAAGGTAGAAAAATCCGGTCTTGCAAAAGAGAAGAAAAGTGTGGGATGCTGCTTCTATTGTGTTTCTTGTGGCAAAACAAACAGTTTGCTTGAATGTTGGAAGAAGCAAATGACAATTGCTAAAGAAACCAGAAGAGTAGACGTACTTTGTTACCGTCTTTTCTTAGTCCAGAAACTCTTGAAGGGCTCGACTGAATACATAAATCTGTGTGAGGTTGTGGATGAAGCTGTGAAGTGTCTTGAAGCTGATGTGGGTCCTCTCACTGGTCTCCCTATGAAAATGGGTAGAGGAATTGTAAACAGGCTTCAATCAGGACCCAGTGTTCAGAAACTTTGCTCTTCTGCTCTAGAAACTCTTGAAACTACACCTGAAGTTGCTCCATTGCCTTCACCTCGGGACTCCAAAATGCAGCAAGGTCAGAATTTATCTACTCTTCAATATGAAAGAGTAACACGTTATCTATGTTCAATAATGTTAATTCTCTGATTTTGTTTCGTAGAGTGTTCTTATGTATTGAGCAATGAGATATCTGCAGATACATCGACTACAGGACCAACAAAGATCAGGTTTGAGGATGTTAATGCGACTTCACTCACAGTGGTTCTCGCCTCTAATGAACTCTCCTCACCTGCAAACATCGTTCATTACAGTATTTGGCATCGTAAGGAGTCGGAGAATGATTACCCCGAGAAGTCAACTTGCACATTGTTTACTCCTAACACAAGATTTGTTGTCTCTGGATTAGCTCCAGCTTCTGAGTATTGCTTCAAAGTTGTGTCCTATAGCGGAACCAGAGAACTAAGTATCGACGAAATCAATGTTTTGACCAGAAGCGCTGAAGGAGCAAATTGCTCTTCAGCAGTTGAAAGAAGTGAAAGTCCTCTCACAAATTGCAGTACATTGTCTTCTACTCCTTCCTCTGTTGAAGCTGAGTCTAACAACGATTACATCGTCCCGAATAAACCATCGAAGAAGGACGATAATGATTCTCCTTCACTCGATGAAAAAGCTGCGAAAAGAGCAAAGAGGACAACTGAATCAGACATTACAAGGATTGAGAAAAACGTTGAACAGATTGTGTTATTGGAAGAGGAAGAAGAAGAAGCTGTTCCGGACAAGAACGGATCAGGATCAGGATCAGGATCTGAAACTCCAGTTCCAACTACTACAACAGATGCTGTTATCAACCGAAACAGTTCAGATGCAAGTTTGCCAATAACTCCCTTCAGGTCAGACGAAGTTAAGAACCGTCAAGCTAGAAACGAGAAATCGGTTAAAGACAACGGTAATAACGGTGATCACTCAGCGAACGGAGGATCAGAAAGTGGATTAGAGCATTGTGTGAAGATCATTAGACAACTCGAATGTTCAGGACATTTAGACAAGAAATTCAGACAAAAGTTTCTGACTTGGTATAGCTTGAGAGCCACGCCACAAGAGATTAGGGTTGTGAAGATTTTCATTGAAACGTTTACTGATGATCCAACGGCTTTAGCGGAGCAGCTCATTGATACTTTTAACGATCGCGTTTCAATCAAGCGTTCTGCGATTGGTGGTGGTGGTGCGTCTGCGGTTGTTCCATCTGGATTCTGTATGAAGTTGTGGCATTAGAAATGAAGAGATTTGGATTAAATCGGTTTTATTTTCTGTTTTTTTAATTTTCAAAACTTTACTCTAATTATTATTATTATTATTATGAAATTTGCATTATTGGAACATTTCCATGCAAGAACAGTAGTAGTGGCTGGTATCGAATAGTTTGTTTTGTCGGATTTGATTTATTTTAATGGATTTGATTCCATTATTAGTGCTAAACTAAATTATTATTCGTTGACTTTTAGATTATGTTGTTTTATAATATACAAGTTGGTTATGAAAATCATCATTCTTTCTATATATTTAAGATTAATAAAACTTTTAATTTATATAAGAATCTGATTTAGTTATGGGATTCGGAAATTGTAATAACAAATGCAACAAACTATTACGTCATCAATTATCGACGTCATCACATCAATGCCAACTGCTTCACATATGTAATTTATGGAATTGCTGTAAAGCTGAGAAGATTGGGGCCAGTGGACAACTAGTAAAAAGTTATGTAGTAATTATGTAGTACCTACATATTCACTAATTTAAAGCTTAATATCAAATTATAGTACCTCTGTCTACAACAAAGTTTGATCATTTATTTACATATGAATGTTTTTAATGTTTTTACCAAACACTTTTGACACGATAGTATATCTAAAGAGTGTCTTTAGTTAAGTGGTTGAATGTTATTTCCGTTATTTTTCCATCTAAATTTAATTATAGGGAGTCGTATTCACCACACAAAATATTGTTAAGGACTTGATTATAGTCTTGTATGTGGATCGAAGACAAAAAAAAAAACAATAGTAAACCCTCAACATCTGAAGTATGTATGAGTTTGGGTGCTGCGGAGGAGACTAAGCCACGCATGCATGTCATGTGTCTATATAAGAATCTGTAAGATTCCAAAAGTCTGACTTCTTTCAAAATGTCTTCACTATAAAGCTCTTGAATGATCATAAACCGAAACATATGCAATCAAGCCACGTGATTCATAAATGCTATCAATTTCTCAATGAGTCTTATTCAAAAGGTATGGAATCATCTCGTGTTCCACAATATATATGGAAGAAAATGCAAAAACATTCATACTCAGGCTTGAACTTAAGAACAGTAATTGATCTCTCCAACAATGTCTCTTTTGACCATAAAATTCTTCATCCTCTCCCTTTTTTGGCTGTATCTACCACTGCAAATTATTACATAAATCAGTATGAGATTGAATATTTCAGTATCTTCAGAGAAATGATTAAAAGAATATAGATAAGGAGCTTGTGGTCAAGTGGTAAGGAGTGCGTCTGGGACTTTAAAGAGTTCGCAGGTTCGATTCCCTTACTATGCGAAACTAAGTCACAATTTCCTTGTCTCCCGGATATGGGCCTATGCTTTCGGCCCATTTGAATACCCGGAAGTGATGGTCTATCTGTGGACTGCACCATTCCCAAGAGATTAGTCTAGACTCTTCTATAAAATTTGGGAACTCCAAAGTTAAAAAAAAAATGAATAAAAGAATATAGAAATGATGGAGAGGAGAATATTTACTTTGGACATCGACCAATTACATGGACCCGTCTTTTTTTCTTACAAGACAAAGCTCGAGCTTTTGGGCTATCTTTTGTCTAGTCTTATTATTTAGTTTGACAATTTGAATTTGGATTGTGAAAGAGTAGTGATCCAATCTTTTTATAAAATTGCTTGGGTATGGGCCTTAAGCCCAATAAAATCTACTGTCTCTTGGCTATGATCGGTGTCCATTCACATTTTGAGATTGTCTTTTACAAAAATGTTCCTAATTTATAAATTGTTTTATTGACTTAACAGACTTAGTACATATACTATTTACAACAACTTTAACTAACAAAAAAAAAAAAGATGAAAAAGAGGAAATTATGATACCAAATTTCGTAATTGGTGTACCATAAATAGAGAAGTGAACACATAATGTATATCTTTTCACCAAATCATGGGATAGAAAAGCAAAAGAAGAAGAAGAAAACTGATACATTGAATGGACAAAAGCATGTTACGATTATTCCTCTATTGGCAACCTTTAGATTATATATGTTATTTCAGAAACCCTTTATTACGAACAACAAGAAACAAACTATTATAAAATACAAAAATCAACTAAAATAAAACTCAACCAATAGTTATTTTCAAAAAGTAGGAACCGGACAGAACAGGACCATGTTTGATCATAATCGAAGAATCCAACCACAAAAACTTTTTTCTCAGCATGCTTCACAATCCACTACTCTTAACTTTGGTGCCACTAGATATCTTTAAAAATTCATACTAATTTTGATAAAATTTGTAATTATATTTCCAATTTTTTGGGGTAGCAATTTTCTGAATTTTTCTGTGAAGTTCCAATCTATAATGAGCAAATGATTTAATACGAGATACTGGAGATTTTATATTTTTTTTAGAAGAACAGAGTTTAGTGAAAGAATTTTTTTTTTTTACTTGGAATTTCATTATAAAGAAGAGGTGGAACCTCAAAAAGTACAAAAAAACTGAAAACACAAGATTATCCTCTAAAACTACGAGCAAGAAAATCAGTTTTTTGATTCAAAGAACGAGAAATAATATGAAGAGTGAAACGTTGAAACAAGCACTTCAACCTCGAAAAGTCTTCTAGGTAAGAGGAGAAAGCAGGTCAGTCTTCCGGATTAGACAACATCTTCAAAACATCAGAGCAGTCTGTGGCTAGATCAACCTCCAAGATATCGAGTGAAAGGAGCACTGCATTGCCCATAAGACCACCTCGACTTCCGAATGTAACGTTGATAAACTTCTCGGTATTGACCTTGTACCATGACATGCACCCTCCACCGAATCCAGGAAACAAAACCAACTAATACTATATGATCTATTTGATGCGCACCAAGCTCCATATACAAAATAACAATAGCCAGTGAAATCCAGATTTGACACAATTGGATGGGCCACCTCACTCCAACACGGGGACACATCGACAAATTCAAAATGGGAACTAGGTTCAAACTTATTATTAGCCTGAATCCATTCTGCCGCATCCAATTATGCTTGTCTTAGAATATTCCTAGGGTCCTTATCAGAATTTGAGAAAACCTTTTCATTTCTCGCCTTCCAAATATGCCATAAAATCTATGGATTCACTGAATTATCAGCTTGATCCAGTAGTCTCCAGAATAAGAATTCAATATTAGACCAAATTGAAGAATCCGAGAAACAATTAATAGCTGATGGTATGTTCGATAAAGCCCAAGTCTGAAGCGCTTGCGGGCATTCAAATAAGACATGGTTTATCAGTTCCCCATCAGCCCCACATCTAACACATGTATTATCACAATTAATCACTTACTTCGTAGTTTATCTTTAACTGCCACATGTTCTGAGATCACTTGCCAAATAAATTTTTTTAACATTGCTGGACATTTCAACTTCCAAGCCTGAACTTGTAAAATCTCCAAATCCGGGCTTGTTGCACCCACGACAGATATATAATGCGTTTCCTCAATCTTATAGCCTGACTTTACTGTATAACGCCCTGGTCTTGAGTAATGCCATCTCCAACAATCAGGTCATCGAAAGCGAGTAATATGAAGACTTAGAACCAATTTAACATTCTCAAGAACTAAAAATTGTCTTAAAGGAATCTCACGCCAAGATCTAGTAATCGGATCAATAAACTGATCAACCATTAAATTCGGGAATAACCATGGTTCAATTCTTTTTGGTGATCTCGGAATGACATCAAAAATCCGAGGATCATGCTATATTGAGGTAGATTGGCAATGAAAGACTTTAAATTAAACATTTATAATTTTATGTTTGCGGGGATTTGCAAATAACTTAGTTATAAATTAATTCAAATTAGGTACACTGTTTTAGCAAATAAAAATTATTTGTCAAAAACCGATAATATCTTCATGTACGATGAAGAAAACATAACCATACAAAATTTGTTTCAATTTACGGCATCATAATAGAAATAGCATTAAAACAACAAAAATCATTAAAAAATATTTTAAAAATCTATCAAGTAGTAACTCACTATTTGATAAATTGATGAGTTTGCCAAGAAGTAGGTGGTCCAGTTGGTTTATCTCTGATCTAGCTTGATATCATGTGGTGAGTTCAACTTTGCCAGCTTCAGTGGGAGCAATTTGGCTATGGATCGGATATTTGTCAATCTTGTTAGTAGAATGAATGAGCAAGGTTGACAAAAAAAAAGGCTTGCCCCTAATTTAATTTGGCACCAGGTAGTGAGTTTAAATTCTGTCAGTTCTAATGGAAGCAAATTGGCTATAAATCAGGTTTTTGTTGATTCCATTAGTAAAATGTATGAGTAAGGTTGACAAAAAAAAATTGATGAGTTTCCAAATCACCAGAGGTCAGATTACCGTTTCTCTCAAAGCAAAAAACGGTAGTGAATCATTTAGTGCGTTTAATCCTTTTCGTTACTACGATTTGGTTTCTTTTATTTATGTATAACTTTTTATTTATTTAATTAATTTCTCATGACATTTATAAAATCCAGCGGAAGACAACAACAAAGATAAAAAGGAGGTAAAGACATCATTACATTTGTCATAGAAATGAAAAAGATTAATAGATTATATATATGCCTATTCTCAATTGAAGTGATATCTATCTCACTAAACATTATACTTAAATACTAATTATAATTTCCGTGAAAGTAGGGATTAAGCTTTATTACATATAAAAATATACTTCTTTATCAAAAATGTGTCCGAAGAAACTCTACAAAGTTTTATCTTTATCTATTATAAAATTTTATAAATATTTTCCAACTAATCTTGCATCCTTCGCCGATCAGTTTCCTCTTTATGAAGATATAAGCACTATCGGAATTTACTTTTGAATGATTGATTATTCGTTTTCTTTTAGTCTTCGACTAAGTGAATGAACTTTAAGTAAACATAATGTCTCAGTAGTAAACCTCAATAATCAGTTAATCAAACAATCCATAAAATAGCAAAGATTGACAATCTGATCGTAACTATACTCCAAATATTTTTTCATTTTATATTTTGTTTGTTTTGACTACTAAATTAGCTTTATATATATCATAAAGTAGACGAGATGATCTAATTAACGTAAAAAATACATAAATGTCTAAATCCATAAAGAATTTGCAGAAAAATTAATGTTGTCATCATATATCTTCAGCACTCAATGTTATATATAAAATTATCAAAAGGAAACAGAAAGAAATAAAATATGTTGGAGAAACCAGTTTGACGAAGTGGTTAATGTATATTTTTGCGGTCATATCAACCAGTGATCGACTTTAGATATACACAAAATCTCGTGGAATAGGATTTATAATTTGAGTTATAGATCGGATCTTATCGATCAAATCATTAGAAAAAATATTAAAAATGTTAGGACAAAAGGAAATTTTTTAATAATTCAGAAAAATGTTTTAATATTTGATGGAATATGAGTAGAGAAAGTGAGGTGTAGATAAGCAGATGCAAAAGCATGGCCACCTAATAATACCAAAAAGAAAACACATGCATGATATCACACTTATCACTAATTATTAAAACTTAATTAACACTAAAAATTAATTAATGATTGAAATTATAAAAGTTGTATATAAATATTACAAGAACAAAAAAATAAGTTAGGTTTTAGTGGGAGTGGCCAATCTGTATAGTAAATGAAGTTGTCCCTTTGTGTCTTAAGCTCTTGTGGATATTATATGTCTATATGAATGTTAGGTCTTTCGCTGCCCAAAATATCTTTAGTTCTTTCTCCGTACATACCACATGGACATGTTTACATGTCGATCTTTGTAAAGTTTCATTGATACAATCACTTCAATATGTCGTTTTCAAATATTAGCTAAGCAACCAAGGTCATACTTATTATTTTTTAGAGTTCTAGAAGACCGAACTTCATGTTGCAGTGCATCTTTGGCCTCTCTTTTGTAACATGACTCATGATTTTACGTTTTAGGCATGTCCCATGTCGAGTTTACCTTAAGTTTTCTTGATTTGGTTTTATTCTCTTCAACAAAATCAGGTTTAGGTTATGTTTACATGTTAAAAATATAATAGCCAGTTCAAAACTCTAATCTTCAGGTTCAAATATATGTGACAAAACAAACCAGTGATAGATTGGTAGTAAAAGATTATTTTAAACTCGATTTCTGTTGCAAACTAAGTTAATTATTTGGCTAGATGAATGTAGAATGGTATCATATACTTTGCTAAATAATTATTTGTGTTGTTTCTCCAAATAATTAGTTGGGTTTAGGTCTAGATATTCCGATTAGCAAGAAAAAATAAACAATAAAGGTATGCAGAATGCAACTTGATGCATGAGACACGGCATCAGGAAACTTAAAAGCTATTGATTATTGTTGTTTAGTAATATAAATATAAACAATCGGTGATCTTCAGATTAGGAAGATAAGTACGGACAATTATATATTTCAAAGAAATTATTGATTCATTATCAAATGATAAAAGCCAGAACCATAAGTAAACTTATACAAGTTGATCTCTCTGTAAGAGATTAAAAAACATTGATGTAAATTTTGTCCATAAGCACATGGTTACGTACATATATATGTGTAAAGATTTGTTCATGTGGCTCCACATGTACTTAAATCGATGTGTGTGAGTTGATTGGCTGACCAAAAGACAACAAAATGGTCCAATTAATGTCACTAACCCTCTTGGAAATTTAAATTCCACATAATATTAATGAAATAAATCTCTTAATATTTGTCTTAAGAGTCTTAGTACGATTCGTACGACAAAAAGCTCATTTCGGCTCAACTAATATCTTGTTTTCTTTTTCAACTTTATATACAAAAGTTAATATTATGTTGAATTTATTACATATGTGAAAAGGTTAGGTAGGTAGTTCAGGTTTTTGTATTATTTCGATTTCTACAAGTTTAAGAATAACCCTTGACTATTTATACAAAAAAATGTAAAAAATATATAAAAATATGAAATCGATGTTATTTATTACAACAGATGTTATTTAAATCATTTTTCTTTTTCTTTTTTAGGTTAAAGAAAATATAGAAACAGCATGTGAAGACAAATTTAGGGGGGAAAAGCCTTTAAAATTTTTTTTTTTTGAGTTATCATAAAAATACACCTCTTTTTTTGACAATCATAAAAATCACCTATTATTACGATATTGGTTGATTATTTTTGTGTTACTGTAAAAATACACCTACTAGCAGCAAAGAATTTTGTGTAGTTTATGGATAACAACAACATAGTTGATGTAATTCTACGATAATTCATCTGTTCGGTTTGATTTTTCAGATTTTCCTACTTCATTTACTTTGGTCGCATTTAGTTGTAAATTTCAACATCACAGTCTCTTTGGTTGACCGCCCACTTGCTCGTGTGGTTTGACTTCTTAGCACACTTGAACGCAGTTGTGTATATAAGTTTGAGTCTTTGAGTTAGAAAGTTGAAAAAATAAGAGAGTACAATTAGAAATATGAATATGAATGGTGAAAAAAGTCTTATTGGTTGACCGAGAAATTTAATGTAGAATGTGAAAACAAGTAGGCCACATATTTAACAAAAATTTCATGTGATATATGTTTACTATGATTAATATTCATTATTTCACCTAATTACTTTCTTACCGGCTTAATTTGTTAACTTTGGTACACACTCTTTTACAACTTTTGTAAAAAAATGGTCATAAGGGAGTAATTTTAAATATATTACCTTGGCTTCAAATGGTAAACACAGATAAAAAAAATACAGATTACACAGATTATATGCAGATCATGCATAACACATTTTATATTATTATTTTATTATAAATTATTTTTTTACTTTTATAATAATTATTTTATTTTATTATCGGATTCGAATATGGACATGAACTAAAAACCAAACAAATAATCGAAAAGTCAATATTATAGTAGTTTTTGAGTATTCAACTATGTTTAAAGAACCTGAAAAATACTTGTTGAAAGGAGTTTTATATTTATTGGTTTTTATGTTATATTTTTGATAACTAAGTAAGTATATATATATATTAGTTAAAAAACTTGGGTACATAATTAAATGACAGATCATCCATATTAGTTAAAAAATGTGTGAATGGTAACATTAAATACAGATCACTGATACTGCATTTATTCTGCATAAAATGCATTCCATTCAAAGCCCTTGTTTTCGCAACCTCAGCAATAAAAGAAATATGAACTATTTTTATTAATTTGTTGAAAATTCAAAATATATAGTAACATGTCAAATTAGTTGGAAAAAGCATTAAGTCAAGTGGATAAATATCTGAATTTGATTTCACCTATTTTTGTAATTCCGCATAATAAGATTTTTTTTCCGATCAATATTGGATCGACAATGCTCGATCCATAGCCTAAAGTCACCCCTAAAATCTCTTTTTAAAGTTACCATAATGCAGCGGGTAGAAATCAAACTATGGTGCCAAGTTATTAGCTGGATCATCCTAACCACCAGACCGAGAACAACTCGTCTTCCGCATAATAAGATTTAGATTATAAATCAGATTTTGTTAATTTAGTTCTTGATAAAAATTAAAAGAAATTGCAAAAATGCTATTTTCACTTTAGAAAATACTTTTTTTTATTTGTTCCATTTTCAAAGCAAAAAAAAAGGTTTGAAGAAATGTATATTAAAAAGGTATTTGCTAAAATTTCTCATGATAAAAAAATAAAGACACTAATACAAACCTTTAGACTATATGTATAGTGTTACTATATTCAAACCTCCGTAAAATTCTGTTTTCTATTGCTATAAAATGATATAAAAATCACTTTTGTAGCCGTTAAACTTGGACTCTCACAAGTTTGTTATATGTGTAAAATGTATGCGTTTTAAAATGATTCAATCAGACATTGTCTATTTACTAGCAGCATGCTATTGCACATAATAAAAAAATATAGATTAAATTATAAACAAAAGGTAGATAGTGAATATGCCATCATATTAATGGAATCCTATTAGACCATATTAATATTCTACAATGACAAAACAAAAACAGCATATATAATTATTAGTATATATAAATACATACGTATACGACTTTGTAAGAAATATAAAAAGAAAAAAGAAGATTCATACGTGTAGATTTTATGACACACCCACACATATATAAATATGTATAGAAAAATATAAAGTTAAACATACATGACATATGCCGTGGTCTTTTCATAAAGCCAAAATACAGGACAAAAGAGTTACATGTTTTTATAACATTTTTCTGTCTAATTATGTCTTTCATTAGCTCATTGAGCCATCTTCTCTAAACTTGGCTTCGTTTTTATCCTTATTTATTAGGGATTGGCCAACCTTTCCATGGAAATGAAAAGTAAAAATGAGTGTACATATCGAAACATATTTAGCATAATTGATGAAGTTTTATAATATACAAAAGTATAATTGATGAACAAAAAATTATTAGTATTCGCATAATTAATCACATGGTTCTCAAATAGAATACGCCATTATGACTATGAACCTTGGTGTGGTCTATTCATAATTTCTACATCTATTGGATTGATAAGTATTTTCGAGACTGGATAGTTTTTGTTTACCATCTTTCGACATTAATAACCTTGTGAGTTCTTATGCAGAACGATAAAATTTGTTTCTTAACAGATGATTAATTATCAAAATGAGATTTGGGTTGTGATCCCATTACCATGCCATCAAAACATTTGCATACGAATCCATAAACTAGCGTAAAGTCAACTGAGGTTTCGTTTCATGTCGATATAATTTCATTTCTCACAATATTTATGTTGGAGGTGGGTTTCACCCTTTCAAAAGTCCGTTTTTAACTTATAGATTTTTGGCCCAATAGAAAAAGAGTTCTATAAGGTTGGAGAATATTCTCAAATCTGCAGAGAAATTCCAGAAAAATCGGGATAAGGCCATAATTCGATAAGAGAAAAAAAGGAATCCTAATCAATGTAGGAAAAGGTTTTGAGTCTATAAATAAAGGGTTTTAGTCTAAGGGAAAGGCCATCTCAAACATTCAAGAGCACCTAAAGCACAAAGAACTTCGAAGCAGAGAGGAGCGGAGCAGAGCAGAGCGGAGTGGAAAGAACTTTAATGCGTTTTAAAGAGAATTCATTATTTTTCCTGTTGTATTCATCAAAAGTCTTATTCAATAAACGAAGAATTCAACCCACGTTAATACAAATATCTATTGTGCTAACTCCGGTTAGAATATACATTAATATAGAAAATAATGGAAAGAGTCCCTTAGCCTAGTAGTTACCGAACTACAACAAAAGCTTCCCTTACCAATGTTTCGGGTTCGAGTCACGACTTGCACAAATTGTTTGAGATGGAGGACCTTAAAGTTCAGAAAGAAGGCGTTAAGTGTGCCCGAGATCAAGCTTTAGACGAGTTGGCCGCTCTTAAGGAAAATGTCTTAGGTTTGGAGACTTTACTTTCCAAGAAAGAAAGTATATTTGAAACCATGCATTCACGGGCTAGGTGGGCTGAAGGAGAGCTTAATGGATTAAAAGCGTCCGTATGACTCGCCCAAAACTTTCACATAACCAATCACCTGTAGAAAACCAATAAAAAGATGAACGAATGACAGCAATAAATAATATATACTAATCAATATAGTTACCTGAAAAGCATGATAAGCGTAGGATGTATATGCATTCATCTCAGAAAGTTTTTCGACAGGAGGAAAAATATCCTTAGTAGGACGCATAAACCGACTAAAATGAGCAACGACTTCATGATCTCTAACAGAAGGAGGACATACGTTTTGCTAGGGGATTTATCTGAAGGAATCGAAACAATGGGAAGATCATGAGAAGAAGAAGCTTGTGGTTTCTTAGACAAAGAAGGCGACGGGTCAGTCAGCCCCCTTTTCTCTCCAACTTTATCAACGGGCTTCAAAACAATCTTCTGCAAAACCATTTTCTCAGAATGAAAACAAAATTCCATACTAAAAGGGAAATACCAAAGAAGTTTTAACGCTAAAAACCTTGGGTAAATTCGGAGGAGTCTCTCTCGCTTCCAAGGAGGCATTAACTTCTTGTGATGATAAGACCGGAAAGGAGGAAAGAGGAGTACCCATTCCAACCGAATTCGACACCGGTAGAGCTGTCATGGCAGATGTAGGAGTCGAGGAAACTACTCTCGGAGTCTCACAACCGATTGGCTCAACGTGGTCATTACCACTCTCAGTACCATCCGCTTTCACTTTTCCTCTATCTCCGCCCTGAATAGAAGCAAGGTCCTTTGCAAGAGTAGACTTGTAGCTTGGAGTATCTTCAGACCTTCCCATCTTTTTATAAGCTAAACAAATAAAGAGAAGGAGAAAATCAGATACTACAAAACAAAGAAGATTATTGAAAAGAAAGGAAAACGAATTGACCTGAGATAATTTCAGAAATGTCTCACTTCCGACGTTGCTGCAAAAGGCTAGTCCAAGAAACCAATTCGATTCCATTAAATTCTTGGAATCTAGCAAGATTCTCAGGAGATAAAATCGGAAAAGGGTTATGACGAGCTGCAACAAAGATTAAAAATAAACAACATCAAAAACAACCCTCAAATTACCAACGAAAAGAACAATGAAAAACTACCCAAAATAGGAGACCACGAAGTCCTAAATTGTGCATTCACATCAGTAATGGAGGCCTCGTTAATCTCAACCCAGAAATAGCGATCCTTTCAATCGGACACTTTCGACGGTTTATCACTCAAAACAGCACAGTTAGGTCTCATACTCGCAAAGAACGTCCCATCGAAAACCTTACTCTTTATAATTGAAGTCATAACCTCAAAAAGATTACAATCTACGTCAAAACCTAATGTTTTCCCAATCACAAGCAGAGCGACCATATTGCGGATAGTAGGCGGAGTAAGCTGAGAGATGGCAATCCAATATCTCCTACAATACTCAATGAGAAGAGTCAACAATGGGAACCAAAGACCGCACTCTAGAAAATAATTCTCATGCAAACATAAATACCCAGGAGGAGCCTCCCATGGACGCCGACGTATAGCCCGCGAAACTCTGAGAGGGACCCTCGCAGGAGTGGAAAGCTTGATTATGACTTTCACTTCCTTAGAATTTATACAGGAATATGTCAAGCATAGATTTTCCTCCAAATAACGAGGAAGTTTCCCATTCACCAAAGGAATCAATAGCTCCTCATTAACCCGAGGCCCTCTCTTTCGAAATGGACAGTCTCTTCATTTAACCCTCTTATATTTTCTAGTATCGGCTCGAGTTGTGCGCAATGTCACTCTCAGAGGAAGAGTACGCCCAATAGTAGCAGATCCACTGGGATGAGATATGATGTCAACCTCAACATCTGACGATCCAGAGCTCGATGATAAACTAGAATCGGATGACGATGAAGAACTACACTCGCTAGAACCCAAAGAATCCGGCCGTTCAGACATAAGAAACTCCTCAAAATACCTAAGGAAGAACAAACAGATGAGTATTTTAATAGAGATAAATTTAAATTTACCAAGAGAGGGAGAGACTAGAAAGCCTACCTGGAAATAAGTTGCACAGAATGATCAGAATAATGCAGATGAAATTACTAAGTCTTCCGGAAGCCAAAGTAATCCCGCAATCTAATTAAGGGATTCTCGAAGTAGTTCGGTCAATGAGCGAAGACTGACTAGAACAGAAAAGATGATAATTATACAAACCCTATTCTATATCAGCTGGAGAAAATAACAAAGTAATTACCTTAAAGGACAAGAGTTTAAGCCACCAAAAGTGTAATCTTTCTGAGCCGTGATAAAGCACTCCACCAACGTATTCCACAACGGCAAAATTTGCAAAAAAATCACCAAACTAAGAAGGAGAAAAGTCTAATCCAAAAGATAAAGAAATTAAGCAAAGAACGAAGTCGACTGTAATGAAACAAAAAGATTACCGAGTTAATAGTATAACTATTAATCAAGCCATTAAAGCAAACTGAAAGAATAATTCTAATCAAGTATCACCATCAAGCAACATAAGCACAATTACATAGCAAAATTCCCAAATCGTTAAAGCTAATCCGTAATGAGTTCAAAGCAAATCCAAGAAAGATCGAAATCAAGGGAAATATGAAAGATTGAACCTTGAAAAACTGAAGACATAGTTGAAGATGAAGTCGAAGTGGAAGTCGCCGTGTTGGTAAAGAGAGAGAGCTGTCGAGCCGGAAAACAAAAAGAGAGGAGAATTGAGCCGCCGAGCCGGAAGGAAGGAGAGAAGAGATGTCGCCGAGCCGGAAGGGGAGAATGATAGAGCCGCGGGCCGGAAGGAGAGGAATGAACCGCCGAGCCACCGCACCGTCCAGCCGCCGCCGAGAGATCAAACCGCCGGCTCGAGAGAAAGAAAGAGATGCGCTGCGATTCGTGAGCCACCACTCCAAACCAACAAGCCAAGCCGCCGAGCTGCTGCACCACCGGGCCACCGCGCAGCCGGAAAGAATCACCAAAAATGCGTCCGCATACAACAAGGTACCGAGCCAAAGGAGAAGAGGAGCCCGCGCCGAACCACGCCGATCCCCCGCGCCAAGCCGCCGAGTCGAGTCGCCGAGCCGCCAAGCCGAGTCGCCGAGCTGAGTGGCCGCCGCTGCCGAGCTGATTCGTCGGCACCGTCGAGTTGGATTTGGGAGAGGAGCCACCAAATGAAGAGTAAAGAGTGAAGAGTAAAGAGTGAAAGAATCATTTATATAATAAGTCAAATAAGTCTTAATGGGCCTTAAACAAACAAAAAAAATGGACCCAATAACAATCAAAGCTTAAAGATCCATTAAGAATCTCCAAAAACTCAAATTCATTGACTAAATACTAGTCATTGAATTGGGGGGACAAGTTGGAGGTGAGCTTCGCCCCTTCAAAAGTCCGTTTTTAACTTATGGATTTTTGGCCCAATAAGAAAAGAGTTCTAGAAGGTTGGAGAATATTCTCAAATCTGCAGAGAAATTCCAGAAAAATCGGGATAAGGCCATAATCTGATAAGAGAAAAAAGGAATCATAATCAATGTAGGAAAATGTTTTGAGTATATAAATAAAGGGTTTTAGTCCAAGGGAAAGGCCATCGCAAGTATTCAAGAGCACCTAGAGCACAAAGAACTTCGGAGCAGAGAGGAGCGGAGCAGAGCAGAGCGGAGCGGAAAGAACTTTAAGGCGTTTTAAAGAGAATTCATTATTTTTCCCATTGTATTCATCAAAAGGCTTATTCAATAAACGAAGAATTTAACGCACGTTAATACAAATATCTGTTGTGATAACTCCGGTTTAAGCAATTTAGAAAAGTCAAAATATTAATTTTTAGGTCAAATAATTAATTAATAAGTATTTTAAACTCATTATGGTGAAACTAAATTTTTATTGCTGAGGAGGTTTCGATATGTTCAGAACATGGTCGGTGTGTGACTTGATTCGATACGAGTCTACTACAATGCTAACAACATGTTTCACTAATCGTTTGTTTTTAATAAAAAAATGGTACTTAAAATCGAATATTCGGAATTCGATATTTAAAAGATATGATGAAAAAGACTTCTTTCGTTTTTTTTCTTTTTTGTCTTTCTAGAATTCGGCGAAGTTAAAAGATGAATTTAAGGGATTTATTTCCACCGATGGAGCAAAAAATGTTGGATTCAAGTGGGATACACACAAAAGGATAGGTTCAGTGGATACAGATTTTATCCGAAACAGAGAGCAATAATTTTGTAAGTAGACAAGTTCACGTGGCAAAGAATGATTGGTAGTTTAAAATTTTAAAAATGACAGATCCTTCAAAGAGCCAATTAGATTCTTCTCTTATTCGTAACAGGTAACGGTGCCGTTAGTTTAGGTGAAGTTCCTTCGTACTTGCTCTTTCTTCTCACGCCGTCCAATGCCCTAATTCACGCCGGTTATTAACCAAAATTTATTTAACGGCGTTCGAATCTCTTCGAGTAACGGATCATTATAGTACTAGTATACTACTACATTTTTAAAAAAAAACTATATACTAAAAGTAATAATCAATAGCTTTATATGAATTTCTTTACTGATAGGACCGTTGAAAAGAGTTGTCACCTTTTTGATATAAAAATTAGTGTAGAGGTTAAAGCTGATTCCGTTATCGAAAATGGACACATGCGCCTGCATTTTTTGACAATTACTTATATTTCTTTTCCTTTTTGTTCATATAAACTAATCTTTTACTTTTTTTTAGTCAATAATTTTAAAATTAACTAAACGGCAAAAATAAATTTTAATTAGATAAGTGACAATGATATTACCAAAAGATCATTTGACCATTAAATATATAAAAGTAATGGAAATAATTTGAATGCAAAATATGGTACAAAGTAATATTATTATCATTTACCTAATTAAAATTTATCAGTGTTATGTACTTAATTTTAAAGTTATTGATTGTTACCCAACTTAATTTCTCTTTTTTAAAGAAATACTATAACTTATCTCTCGAATCTGTTTATAGGATTTAACGAGCATAAAAAATATGCATTTGTTCCAAAAAAATTTAACATGATAACGATATAAATATAATATAGAAGAATCATTTAATTAGGATTTGAAAACATGAGAATATTTTCTTAGGGTTTTAAAATGATCATTTTCCTAGCCTGAATTAACTCATTTATATACTCAATGCTATAGTATAATTTTTTATATTTGTAAAAAAACTATTGTTTATTAGAATAGTAAATATATAAAAACTATTATTGGTTTACATTATCTAATTCATATCTGGTTGCACACTGTTTTTATTTGTGCAAGTTGCACCATTAAAATATAATTATAGTAACATTAAATTTTTGCCTAAAATTATGATCTATATTTGCAGGACAAGTAAAGTTTTCTCTCGTGTAATATACTTACATCTCAATTTCCGCCGACAAAATTACAGAATAAGTTACTATTTGCATTAAATAATTACTTTGTTGTATACAACGGCTAAAAAGGATGGATCCAAATTCACCAATGCCATAGATTATCCGAACAAATATTTTTATCAATTAATTTCATTTGAATAGAGAAAAGTACAACACGAGAGAAATTAAGTGGGAAGAAAAAATATTAAAATTCAGTGGCTTTGAATTTAAGGAATGTCTTTATGAGTAAATGTCTATGTCACTTGACCAATGTGGTTTCAGAGAAAAATAAATGTGATTTTGAAAAATCTCCATAAACAAATGTACAAGTGTTTTTGGAATTTCTTGATTCAAGAGATTGGTTATATATTAACAAAAAATAAAATAAAAGAGATTGGCTTTATTGGAAAATTTAACGATAATTTTTTTTCTTTCCCTGAGCGGATGTATTAGAAAAATAAAAGACAAGAAAATAAATAAATAAATAAATGGAGAAGGGAACAAGTAACTAACCTTTGTTGATTATCACGAGTCCAAGGACGGCATGTGAGGCCGTACATGGTGCAGCATTTTCTGGGTACGTCGAAATATGTTTACTTTTTGCAAAATAATAATTAAACTTAATAGAAATATCTGAATTGTTGGCCTATTTACAGATATTTCAATATTATCTCTTTAAAATCATCTTCTAAAATTTCATTATTTTTCCGGAATATTAATGTTTCCATCGGATTTTATTTTTAGTGTTCGGTGTATGATTTTATTGTTGTTTTCTTTTCAATATATATTTTATGGTACTGAAGTCTTCTTATTTCGGTGGTTTAGATAATATAACTAATAATTATGATATCATGATTAGTTTTCTTTTACCACATGTAGAAAATTAAAAAGTTTTAAAGAGGTGATTTTGTACTATTAATCGAATCTCGTCGATCTAATTCCTTATAATATATAATTTTGTAGTGGAAAAGTAATAATTTATCATTTATAAAACTATTATGTCCAAAATGATAAGACAAAAAAAAACAATATGGGAAGTTGATGATAAAGCCTATTTTTCTTTATTTCTGATTTTTTGTTAAATGACTTTCATTTTGTTTGTTCTTAATGACCGTACGTACTAATATCTGATTCTTATTCCTGAAATAAATACGTTAAAAATTGGTGTTCTATGCTTTCCTTTTCATAGAAGACTTTGATTACATTAATACTATAGAACAGTTTTAACATCGCCTTCACGATATAGTTATATTTTTGGGAATTCATGAATTTTATACTTAATTAATGTGAAAATGTCAAAAGATGTGATGATATCCTATTTTTCTTTATCTTTGATGACAAAATGATGATGATAACATAATCTTAAAAAATGTCAAATGCTTTATCAAAAAAATGTCAAATGCTGAGAATTTCCTCGAAAAAACTATCTATAGTTCTATTTTGAAAAGCTATAAAACCTTTGAATTTTTTCATGAAAGCGTAGGATGCTTAGGAATCATCTTAGTGATATAATTTGACTTCAAAAATTCGTTTAGTCAACAATTGGATCGACAAACTTTATCCCTATAGAAAATCCGAAATTTTATTATGCTGATGAATACATTTTTCCAACTCTATTGAGAACTTGTACATGTTATTTTATATTAAAAAAATCTATAAAATCACGAAATGTCAACATTAACTAAACAGATTTATAGTAACTAAAATTTTAAACAAAATTTATGTTCATTTTTTATATTATTCTAAGACCAATCATCTAAAATGACAAGCGTGATTGCAAGCTCATAGTCCGTGCATCTTATAGTAATCATTTGAATCAAATAATTTTCACATTATAAATCACTTACTATTAGTTTTATTTTTATTTTTGGAATTACCACCACCATAGCATATGGGTTCAATGATTACATGTGAGGTTAATCAAGATTTTGAAGACTATATAGAGAGAGGCTCAGGAGTTAGACAAATAATCGGCTACTCACGTTGTTACATAATAGAGACATATTTAAAATTCTATATTTATTTATAGATACATCTAATCTATGATGAAGCCAAGCTCTAGGATTTACAAAATATTTTAAAATTGTATTTTTATTTCAATGTAGGGTTGTAATTTAGTGGAAGAGAAATTGAAGTGGAGAATATACCAAGTCAAAATGAAGACTTTTAACTTAAATGAAAGGGCAACATTTGAATTGAAATAAAATTGTATGGTTGCAATTTTTTTGTAAAAGAGGTCAACAAAATGTGTGTTCAGATTTGATAGGACTCGTCCTGTAAATCTATGATATCTGGCTATTCAGTTTTTCCTAAGAGTATGTATATAAATGTACATGAATATATGTTATTATATGTTCAGTTGCACAATCAGTAATCTGTTTCTCTTTATATATGAATTGATTAAGTTTCAAAAATATAATGTATGAGTCATTTAAGTCAACTAGACGATAATAGAATATATATCTTGTGTGTACATAATTAAAATCAAATAATTTAGGTGACAAAATCAGATAATTAAGACAAGGTCTATTCAGATGTAAAAATAGGCACATAGTAAACATATTTACTATATAATCGAAAGGTAATGTAGTAATATATTTAGTCAAATGATTAAATGATGTTTTTGTAATAGGAAGTTCGATTAGGTTATATAATTTTGCATGACTGGATTTGGAATTTGGTAGCGTTGATCATAGATTAAAATTTGTTGATTTAGTTATTGACAAAAAAAAAATCCTTGATACAATTAACAAAAGTTGTTAAAAATAAAAGTAGTTAATTAGAACACTATCATTTAGACAAAAAAAGAAAAACATGAATGTTAAAAATAAGGAGATTAAAACGTAGAGGAGTTGGAAATGAGGAACTTCGATTATTGGAGGGACCCATCACAATCAAAAGTCAATTTCTCAGTTTATCTTCAGAGGGAACAAATTAAATAAACACACTTATGATATTTATTCAATTATTAACATGTGACATCGTTCCCGTTTGCTGACCTTGCCATGAGGCATTCCTTGGAAGAGCCAATTTTCCCCATTATCACCGTTAGGGCCACTACTCCTACTACTTACATCCAATTTATTATTCCACATTTCTCAATAAAACTTCTCTTTACTAAACTCATCCAACTTGATTCCATGTCGATTCAGAATCCCATGACATATTCTAAACTATTATCTTTATCTATTTTCTTAGATATAAACACCAATTAATTTTTATTTATACTTTAGTTGAATTGTTCATTATGAAAAACTTAATAGGTGGCAGAGGAAAAAATAAAAAAATCAATAAAAATACAGAAGAGGACATGCTAAGCAGCAAAAGCCATATGTCGCTTTGTCAAATATTGAATTAAATATTTAAGGAGTGTACACCTTCTCCAAATATTTATTTCCTGATACAATTGATTCACGAGGAGGAAAATACACCAAAGTCTATGATTTTATTATTTAAATAGAGATTATTTCCTCATATAATAAATCCACTTTCCAAGTTATTTATAAATCATAAAAAGAAAATTTCTCTAACATAAAAACTAAATAATTTGTTTTTTGATTTTGTGTATACATGTGTTGTAATAGAAAAATTATTAACGGTGGAAAAAAATACTAAGCTCTAAAATAAAATAAAAACTCCATAAATTTAGTGAAAATTGGGACCCACAAATTGATTTGAGAATCAAAAGGCCAATAATAATCAACGGTCAAAGGGTTAACTGTTAAGACAAGAGGCATGAAAATTAGAAAAAAAAAAAAGTAAAAAAAAAAAAGAGGAGACTACTTGTTGTTGGGACCCACAGAAGAACTAAACGGCAGAGAAAATCGTCGTTTAAAGTGGTATAAAAAGAGGAGTCGTATCGACTCTGCAACAGAACCACCTAATCTCTCCGCTTCTCTCTTTCTCTTTTCCCTTTCGCCGGAATTCGTATGATCGAGTGAAACGGTAGCATTAGCTGTCGTTTTGGAGTTCTACTTAACCGCCTTCTATTTTGTGAAGGAGTGGAGAGATGTCGAGTCTCGAGGATATTAAGAACGAGACTGTTGATTTGGTATACCATCTTCTCTTTTTGTTATAATCATTCCCATAAACTGTTAGATGATTTACTTGAATGAGATTAGATCTGTATACTTGGGAGATTTGAGTGGTTATTATTTACTCTCATTTTGGATTAGAATTTGTCTTTTTGCTGATAATTTTCACTGAAAATGTTGATTTATTCCAGATTTAGTCCTCGTTCTATACCTTTAAATCGTTTGTCTTTGATTATAATTGATTTTGGGAAAATGCTGTTTCTGGGATTCATTTTACATGTAGAGTTTGTTTATGAGAAAAGTAGATCTACACACATGAGATAAAATACAAGAAAATTAGAAAAGAAAAAAAAGAGTCTTTTTTTTTTTCAGTGGAGCTAGCTACGTCTCAATTAAGTCCAATCTACTTCCACAAACTTTTGTCTTTTTTAAAAATAAAATCTTTCTTTGCAAGTATTTTTTTTTATATGTGGACAATAAATCGTGAGAATTAATTCTATAAAGTTTTACAAAATAATTATGTTTTTAATCACTGTGTAAAAAAGAAGATCGAATTTTTACTTTTTTTTTCTTTTCTTAAATGTACTTTTCCGTGGTACGTTCAACATAAAGAAAAAACACATTTTGTTTCAGACGTAACTTTGTGAATATTTTGAGACAATAAATCAGAAATCTTTTTAAAAAGCAACTTTTACTCTTCTTGTACGGTGTATTTTAAGCGACCGAAGCCTCGATTTTTACGCCGGTAAGTGAGGGAATCTGGAGGCGCGTGTGACATACGGCGCAATCACGTTGAATCGGTGGTGGTGGTCCCTACCTCTTCCTCGCCAAATCTATAATCACAAAAGTAGTCAACGACTTGTTCAATCTTAGTTGGCAATTTAACTATGAGATCTTATAAAGAAATTACATGAAGTCAATTAGATAATATCAACGGTTAAAAAACATGAAGTTGCCTGTGTGTGTGATTATCTGAGTTGCTTGAGATTGGTTATCTGATCGATTTTGCTTTGATTCTATCAGGAAAAAATTCCTATTGAGGAAGTTTTCCAGCAGCTAAAATGTACCAGAGAAGGATTGACAACGCAGGAAGGGGAAGACAGGCTTCAGATCTTTGGCCCCAACAAGCTCGAAGAGAAGAAGGTCTGAATTTTTGCTATTTGCATTTTGTTGCTTTCACATAAAACAACATAGTTTTGTTTGTTTTACTGAGTGTATGAGTATTTGTTACAATTGACAGGAAAGCAAACTTCTGAAGTTTTTGGGGTTTATGTGGAATCCTCTTTCATGGGTTATGGAAATGGCTGCAATTATGGCTATTGCTTTAGCCAACGGTGATGGTAGGCCTCCGGATTGGCAGGACTTTGTCGGTATTATCTGTTTGTTGGTTATCAACTCTACCATCAGTTTTATTGAAGAAAACAATGCCGGTAACGCTGCTGCCGCGCTTATGGCTGGTCTTGCTCCTAAAACCAAGGTAGAGATATGATAAGACAATGCTGTGAAACTGTTTGTACATTGCTTTAACGAAATTTCATTTTTGAGCTAATGGTTTGTGTTCTTGTTGTGATGTTTCTCTTCTTCAGGTGCTTAGGGATGGAAAATGGAGTGAACAAGAAGCTGCTATTCTTGTGCCAGGAGATATTGTCAGCATTAAACTGGGAGACATTATCCCGGCCGATGCTCGTCTTCTTGAAGGTGATCCTTTAAAGGTTGACCAGTCTGCTCTTACTGGAGAGTCCCTTCCTGTGACGAAGCACCCGGGTCAAGAAGTTTTCTCTGGTTCAACCTGCAAACAAGGAGAAATCGAGGCGGTTATTATTGCCACAGGGGTTCACACCTTCTTTGGTAAAGCTGCTCATCTCGTGGACAGCACCAACCAAGTTGGACATTTCCAGAAGGTCCTTACTAACATTGGAAACTTCTGTATCTGTTCCATTGCCATCGGTATGGTGATTGAGATCATCGTTATGTACCCAATTCAACGCCGAAAGTACAGAGATGGAATTGATAACCTCTTGGTTCTCTTGATCGGTGGTATCCCCATTGCTATGCCCACGGTCTTGTCCGTAACCATGGCTATTGGGTCTCACAGGTTGTCTCAGCAAGGTGCCATCACCAAGCGTATGACTGCCATCGAAGAGATGGCGGGTATGGATGTCTTGTGTAGTGACAAAACCGGGACACTAACCCTCAACAAATTGAGCGTGGACAAAAACTTGGTTGAGGTTTTCTGCAAGGGTGTGGAGAAAGATCAAGTCCTATTATTTGCAGCTATGGCTTCCAGGGTCGAGAACCAGGATGCTATTGATGCAGCCATGGTTGGGATGCTTGCCGATCCAAAGGAGGTATAGCCCATTACGGTTCAGATATCATAATTAGTTTTACAGAGCTTCCAAGAAACAACGTCTTATGTTTGATTGTGATTTTTGCAGGCTCGAGCTGGGATTAGAGAGGTTCACTTCCTTCCTTTCAACCCTGTGGATAAGAGAACTGCTTTGACCTACATCGACTCCAGTGGTAACTGGCACCGAGTCAGTAAAGGTGCTCCTGAGCAGGTGAGAATCTTTAAGCTACCAGCATATGTCAATTTTCTTTCTTTTCCGCATTATACTAATTTAATTCTCTGAAACAGATCCTCGAACTTTGTCATGCCAGCAATGACCTTAGCAAAAAGGTGCTCTCTATTATCGAAAAGTATGCCGAGCGTGGTCTTAGGTCCTTGGCTGTTTCTCGCCAGGTATCTGTCTGTCAGTGATATTCATACGTTTAGTCTTGTTTTGTTATTTTCTCTCTGCGTGGACACTAATGTTAGTCTTCTGTGCTCTTATTTAATCTTGTAGGTGGTACCAGAGAAAACTAAGGAAAGCCCTGGTGCACCATGGGAATTTGTTGGCTTGTTGCCACTTTTTGATCCCCCAAGACATGACAGTGCTGAAACCATTCGACGGGCTCTGAATCTTGGTGTCAATGTCAAGATGATCACTGGTAAATTTGCTTACTCATCGATCTTTTCTTGCCAACTATACATCTTTGCTTTTATCCCTAACATTCTCTTGGACGGATGTTGCCAGGTGACCAACTTGCTATTGGTAAGGAAACTGGTCGCAGACTTGGAATGGGAACAAACATGTATCCATCATCGGCTCTTCTTGGTACGCACAAAGACGCAAACCTCGCATCCATTCCTGTTGAGGAGTTGATCGAAAAGGCTGATGGATTTGCCGGAGTCTTCCCAGGTCAGTGTTTTGGATTTTTAACCTCACTTTATCTTCACTGCTAAGGTGGTTACGTTAGACCTAAGCTTCTTTGTTTATTATTGCAGAGCACAAATACGAAATTGTGAAAAAGTTGCAGGAGAGGAAGCATATTGTAGGAATGACTGGTGATGGTGTCAATGATGCTCCTGCTTTGAAAAAGGCTGATATTGGTATTGCTGTGGATGATGCCACTGATGCTGCTCGGGGCGCTTCAGATATCGTTCTCACTGAACCTGGACTCAGTGTTATTATCTCTGCAGTTCTCACCAGCAGAGCTATATTCCAGAGAATGAAGAATTATACTGTGCGTGTTCTCCTATTTTCGTTCTTATTTATTATAATCACTGGCTTGGTAGCAATTGAAACTAATTACTATGTTCTTTCTTTTCTCTCGTTACAGATTTATGCTGTTTCAATCACAGTCCGTATTGTGGTATGCAAATAACTCCCTTTAGAGTTTTGCCACTCGTTGTTCTATCTTGAATTAAGAGTATGCTGATCATATTACATCGTAACATTTTGCAGCTTGGTTTCATGCTTATTGCTTTGATCTGGGAATTTGACTTCTCAGCATTCATGGTTCTGATCATTGCCATTCTTAACGATGGTGAGCAATGGCTGTCCTTTTGTACAAACCTCAGAATCTGTTTGTCGTAACAGTTTACTTACATCTAATGGCTGTTCTGTTGTTATCTTGTAACCTTTTAGGTACCATCATGACAATCTCAAAGGACAGAGTTAAGCCATCTCCCACACCTGATAGCTGGAAGCTTAAAGAGATTTTCGCCACAGGAGTTGTTCTTGGGAGCTACCAGGCCATCATGACTGTCATTTTCTTCTGGGCGGCACACAAGACTGACTTTTTCTCGGTACATACAATTGAGCTAATTAACTTTTTTGCCATAAGATTTTTCTTATGTACTTGTAAAGTAATATTTTACTTTGGATTTACAGGACAAATTTGGTGTGAGATCCATTAGAGACAACAACAACGAGCTTATGGGTGCTGTGTATCTACAAGTTAGTATCATCAGTCAAGCTCTGATCTTCGTCACAAGATCAAGGAGTTGGTCATTTGTCGAACGTCCTGGAGCATTACTGATGATTGCTTTCCTCATCGCACAACTGGTAAGATCATCAAAATCCACATTTTTAACGGATTTCTTATCGGTTGAAGTTCTTAGATAAACACCTAATGTTCATTCGTTTTCTCAAATGCAGATTGCCACTTTGATTGCGGTTTATGCCAACTGGGAATTTGCAAAGGTTAAGGGTATCGGATGGGGATGGGCTGGTGTGATCTGGTTATACAGCATTATAACATACTTCCCACAAGACATTTTGAAGTTTGCCATTCGATACATTTTGAGTGGAAAGGCTTGGCTCAGTTTGTTTGAGAACAAGACCGCTTTCACGATGAAGAAAGATTATGGAAAAGAAGAGAGAGAGGCTCAATGGGCGCTTGCTCAGAGGACACTTCACGGTTTACAGCCAAAAGAAGGTGCTAACATATTCCCTGAGAAAGGAAGTTACAGAGAATTGTCTGAGATCGCAGAGCAAGCCAAGAGAAGAGCTGAGATCGCTAGGTAAATAAACCTCATCTTAACGATAAGTATTATGGCTGAAACTAAACACTAATCAAAACGTTTATATATGTTTAAACAGGCTTAGGGAACTGCACACACTCAAGGGACATGTGGAATCAGTAGTAAAGCTAAAGGGCTTGGACATTGAAACTCCAGGACACTACACTGTCTGAGTTACACAACAACAAACATATGATTGATCTTCATCTTGTGTTTTTGTCTTTTTTTTTTTTTTTTTTTTTTTTTTCACCNTTTTTTTTTTTTTCTGTCTTCACCACCTTACATAGGGAGAGATCTTTGTTTATTGCCATAACTCTTCCCAAATCTTATTGTTTAAGTGTTCTTGTTTCTCCACACTGATTCTAAAATCTGTATTTTTGCAAAATTTGCTCTTTTGAAGAAACAAGGCACGCCTTGGCACATGTACACACACTCTTCTTTGCTCTTATTTCCATGGGCCTATGTAATCTTAATCTTCTTCTTTTACTTAATTATATCCGAAGTCCATTGGCTTGATTACTTTTATACTCGGTACTAAAAAACGAGGACAAAAAATTTGCCTAGTGACAGCAAACAATTTGCAATTTTGAAATGGAAAATCATATAATGAAAGCAAAAATAATCCAAGATAAGTTTTTAATTTTCTTTTGTTGTTTTTCTACAACACTATCGTTAAAAAATCCAGAAAAAAACATGACATGAGACAAGTTGTGTGTAGTAGTAGTACGGCTAAAATCTTTTAAGAGAAATAGAGATTTGGATGAGTGCAAGTGACTGGAAGACACGTGCAAAGATATGGATGATGACTTCAAATCAATGTTATGTATGACTTACATAGTTTACATTATGTCATCTGTCTTCTTCATTTTCAGATATCTATTTTTTTCCAAGAAAAGTTTTTTTTGGCTTTTGTTCATGTTCATTAAAAACTTTTAACAATAATTTTAGTCTTACTTTTTTTTTTTGCTTAGTGACAGTGGAATATTTATATAAATGAAGAATTCTTTTATTTTAAGCTATGAGTTTTGATGTTTTGATCACAAGAAATAATAAAATATACACTTAGTTTGTCAGCTTAAAATGATTAGAGTATTAAAGTTTGGAGATTTGCACACAACATAAAAATAATAAATTAATAAAAAAAGGACAAAACTTAAGAATTTGTTTGGGCAACGCATTATCTATAAAATGTATTTACGTTCATGTGTGGAAATTTTGGTTTTTTGTAACCATGACTAATTTTGAAAAAGTAAAAGATAACCACTATGATACAAGCTCTTGTTCTTATAGAAAACAAGAGAAAAAAAAAACACACTGATGATTTTTTCGTTTAAGACAAAACATGAAAACAAGCTATATATTACAAACTTAAACTAAAAGTCAAGTAGTATCTTGAACAATCGATTTGAGAGCAATTGTCTGCAACTCAAGACATTTAATGTAGTTACCAATCTCACTCAACATGTCTTCCACATTCATCTCTTCTCCACCTGGCAAAAGCTTCTGCAATTCCTTTAGTTTCTTCTCTATCTCTCCTTCTTCTTCTTCTTCTTCCTCCCCTTCTTCTTTATCGGATCTTTCTAGAATCCGAATTTGATTTGAAGAAGAACTAGTAGAAGTGGTTGGATTGTTCGAGGAAGATAGCTTCTGTAGTAAAAAACGACTCCATGCAAATTCTTGAGCAGACAAAGCCAAAGCCATGTCTACTTGATGCTTCACGGTTTGTTGTGAAGAGTTTTTGTTCATGTTGAGCTTCTTGAGTGCAGGAAGCAAGTGGCTTGTGTATTTTCTCGTGAAAACTACACTAGGGTTTTTGTTTGGTTCAATAGAAAATACTCGTTTCTTCTTGTTTTTGATTTGTTTCTCCATATGAGAAAGTATTTTTTGCTGCAAAGGAAAGTTTACAAGAGAGAAACTTACATATATAGCAAACTTAGAATATGGGAGAGATAGACAAAGAGAAAAATGGGTCCTACGTTTGTTTATATATAACAAGAGCTAGCTGACGATGTATATATTAGTAATGTTATTGAACTTATTTTTTGTTTTTGTTAATTTTCTTTTTTATACATAAAATGGGAAAAAAGTGAATTATTATTTTTCTTTCAAATTAATACAAATTATTAGAGGTTTTGAAGTAATATATAGAATTCGTACTAATATGTAACAAATAGGAATCGGCATACAAATATTATGATTTTTTTAATTTGTCACTAGAAAGTCATAGATTAATATAAAGGAGAAAAATACAAGGAAAAAATACAAAAGCCAACGAAAAACAGAAATATTCTTCAAATACGAAAACCAAACGAAAAAAACTTTTAAAAACGAGCCTCGAAAAAAATTTAGTTAGGACACTAAAGACAAAACCTTGATAAATTGCTACCCTGAAATCGTAGATCAATATTAGTTAATGATATTATCTATTTTTGAAAAAATTGTGAAAAAATTAAGAATATAAAAGAATGATATGAAATGAAGGTAAATATAAAAAAAAGTGTAAATATATATGTATGAAAAGGTAGAGAAAGAAGAAGGGGAAGGGAATAATAATGGGTGAGGGAAGAAAAAACACATGGAGTCACATGCAAGAGCTCTAATTTGGCTGCATCACAACTACCCCTAAAGAGGTGCTTTGAGTGACCCTCTTACCATGTGGCTCCATTCCAAGAACAAGACATCAATACTTAACCCCACCTTCTCTTAATGCCTTCACATGTTCCTCTCTCTTCTCTCACACACACACTTTGTATATATATAGATCTATCTACATGTGTTTGTGTCCTTGTATCAATCTCCCTCAATCTTATGATTTTGATCAATCTATGTCATTTCTATCAATATTAACCATAATATACATCTACCTCATATCTACCATTTGACCATTCTTTGTATTCCGCATGTGTGATGAATGTGGTTTCACTATCAACTAATTTTGCAATCTTTGGATGCAGATGACAATAATCTATCACGGCAATTAATATACCATAGCAATTGGATTGACAATACATAGTCAAACTCTTAATTATATATATCTTGTGGACAAACACGATCTTTTAAAATTAAACTTAGAATGTGTATAAAGCAGAAATGACACTTAACCACTTGATAAAAACACTTTTCTATTGGTCACAAATTTCATAACTATATTTTATATAGATATGACTTTTTCGTATAGGATTAATAAAATTTTATGTATAGTCTGTGTTAATACAAAATGTGTCTTTTTATTTGATATGAAGGTCTACGTATTATTCATTTTTTATTTTTTAACTACACAGAACTTTTTAAGAATAAAATAGATATAAATTCAAGAGTCCAACAAATATCAACAACTAGAAAACATGGGCGGTTGGGACATTACAAGTTGTCTCTTAATCTATAGGGCATAATTATTATATGCAATATACACGTTATTAGCAATTGATGTTAACGGCAAAAACTGAGTGGTCTCTTCTTCGTTTTGTTTTGTTCTTCATCCTTATTGCGCACACAAAAATAAAGTCAAGGGTTAGTAGATTATCAATTAGTGCTACAAGGAAAAATTGCTTGTCTTTTGTATATTATTTCTTGTTTTTTTGTTAGTGTGTGATGTTTTGATATGTTACACTCTCAAATTCAAAACATGAATACTGTTAATAATAATAATAGGTGCACACTAATTCTGCCATTAGAGATTTACTAGCCAGTAGTCACACCTACATAGCAGAAATTGAACAATAATGCATATATATTCATGAAGCTTTCTTGGAATTTTTCTTAATGGTTTTCTACTTCTGACTATTTTAACAATCCACATTAAAAAAAACTACAGAATTATACGAGATATTTTTTGAGTCATGTTTTAGTTTTTTTTTCCCTCGGTTTTTTAATCGTTTTATAAATTTCTTCTGTTCGAGCTCTACTTTAAAAATATAATGTTTTTTCGCCGGGTTTAATATCAATCAGTTATAAATTTATTTTGGAATATTATTATTTTTTTTTGTCAAACGGAATACTATTATTTTACCAGTAAAATAATGTAGCCACAATTAAGCTTAACTTAGGTAAAGCGTAATTATATAACAATATCTAAATGTACAAAGATCAGAAACTATTAATCCAATTAATGCTAATAATATTAAAATATAGAACCATCAATGCTAAAAATATTATATTGTCTGTCTGAATTCACTAAGAAATCGTACAAAATTGTCAGGAAAATTTGTACAAAGTCTGTGGAGATTGACATACGAATATTGTAGATGGCATATTATGACTTGAATGTGTATTGGTTTTCAATTTTGTTTTCTCTTATAATAAGTTTATATTAATAGGTAGTTAAAATGAAATAGAAATGTGGAAGCAAATAATTATAAATAAACAAGGGACCCAGATAGAGAAGAGAAAAAGATATGGCTTGGATTGGGATTTTGGGAGGGACACATCTCATGTGGGTTTGAATTCGAGTGTTTTGTTTTTATTCTTAATTTGGAGCTATTTTCACTAATGTCCCCACGTGCACTTTATTTTCTATTTAACCTTAGTTCACTGAGAAATACCTCCGTATTAAGAAATAAAAAGCTCTATTTCAGTTATGATCATATAAGATTAATGCTTGAGAATTTGTTCTTACATAATAAAGTGTAAGATATAGACTATAGATTAAGTATACTAGTATCAATCTAACAGATTTATGTTTTTTTGTTAGACCTAATGAGTGTTTATAATTAATGGCTAGTTCATTGAGTTTGTAACACAACCTCTTTTTTTTTTTTTTTTTTTTTTTTTTTTTT